>APFE030022578.1:112986-155435 GCA_000404065.3 Pinus taeda
CATGTGTTATTGATAAGGCATAATATTGTAACAATGTATATTTATAAATTAAGAATCTCATGATAAATTAGGCTTAAATATCCATGGACAAGAATCTAGTTCATATGTGTTTAACTTATATATTAATTTTTTTATAATTACTAATAATAATAATATTGTGTTGTATGTAGGTAGATTTGTCAGTACAACAAATAAAAAATAAAAATATAATGTCAACTAATTAATAAAAAATAAAGAAATATTGAATAGTTGGCTCATTAAACTTTTAAAAAAAAAACATAGAAATAAGTATGGACAAAATTCAAAAGGAAAACAGAAATAGATATAATAAGTGCTTTAAGCTACCTTGGATTGATGCTGAAATCTTAAAGTATGTTTGTTCTTCAGAAATCATTAAACTATATAATATGTATCCTATAATAATGAAATAAACTTATTTTTTAATAAATTCTTCTTGACCTCACATTAGGACAAAAAATTCATCTACCTTTTTTTTCAAGAGAAATAAAAAGGATATTTCCATTCATGTATGAAAATTTTACAATATGCATGGGTCTAATAACAACCACATCCCTTCGGGTGCCTACACAATATATATGATAGCATGATACTGGGAAGATACAACAAAGTGGATGTGAAACTCCTTCAACCTAAAGAAAATAACTACATCCCCTATGCCATTTTCTGTCATGACGATCAAAGTTGCAACGCAAAAAATAAACATAGTAACATGCATAGAAATGAAACAAAAACCAAGAAAGTTCAACTACAAAGAGGAAGTCAATCCTCAAAAAATGTGGAACAACAAACCAAAAAGGGATTTCCCCTCACATTTTCAGGTGACCATCCCTCATAATGGTGCCATTGGAAAAAACCTAGAAGTGAATCCTATCCAAAGATGCTTTGCAACCTTATTTAGATAATGAGTTTGCTTCAAAATTTCATTCTCTATAAAAGTGGGGGATAAATACTCTATGAAAGGTTGAAAATAAATATATATCCAATCGAGTGGAAAAGGGTAGAAGCTTGCAAAGAACAAAGTTGATTGGTCGAATCGATGCTCACCTGAAAGTCTCCAAATATATTGATCTCTTCTATTTCCAACCACTTGGTGCAATAGAGGATGCCCCAATAATCTAGCATCTCTTTCCTAGATTCACTTACCTATCCAATTTAGCAACGCCTCATTCCTTATGTGTAACAACCCAAAATTAAAATATACAACTAATTATGTCAATCTATGTGATGAGGAAACAACATACACTGATTCAACTATTTTATATAGTTTTTTTTTAAATGCAAGTAGAGATGACGTACCTATATTGATCATATTCCTTACTTAGTTAACCATAAGTAAACCATATGTAACAAACCATAATTAAATATAAAACTAATTATATCAATTATGGAATAATAATCATCACACAAATTATTCAACTAATTAGCATAGAAATTTCAAAAACCATGAGTAGAATTGACATCCCTTTAGTGACAATATTCCTTACTTGTGATTTCAGAGTGAACGTTATTTTAATCTTGCTAACCGCAAAAAAATTGGGGACAAATCTCAACCCAATTGTACACTCAGCTTCACATAATATTTCTACAGTTGGTCACCCCTGAGCCCTCAATAAACATACCACTGCAGAGAATCCTTTGTCTCACAACACTTTTCTTTTAAGAGAATAGATAAATCCATGAATGAATCTCATCCTCCTCATCATGCATTAAATAGACCAAAAAGTTCCAAAAATGAATAAAGATTTGCATGCACACATTCCATGTGTCAATATGCCAACTTTTATTTCTTTATTTTAAGTTTTACTTAATTTAATATTTCTTTTAATTCAACTCTTTCTTATTTATTTCCTTTTTACTATTATTGTTAACTTTTGTTTATTCTTAGCTAATTTTTATAGTTTACTATAAGTATACTTACCGAACTTCGAGTTTATTTATTATTGATTTTCTTAATTATATTATTTATTTAATATTATTGATAATTTTCTTTATATGGTTTTATGTCCATATTATTCTATTCAACTATTATTATAATTTCTTTATTTTTATTATTTATTTACTTATATTTTAATATTAATATGAAATTATATTATTTTATTATTATTATTAAGGGGAATTACATATTCCCCTCTTTAAATAACTTTGTCTCAAAGTTAAGTTGAATCATTTAACATTTTATTTTATTTAATTATTTATTACTTCATGTTTTCCCTACACCCTTTGATGAACTGGTATAACCAATAGGAATTGAAAGTTTCCACAACACTTGAGAAATCCCAAAGAATTTCTATATTTTTTCTTAACTTTTGGAACTAGGCATAAAGCCTCATCATCTGTATCATAGCCCAAGGCTCGCACCTAAATCAAACCTCATATGCCCCAAGGAAGGCACCCGAAACAATACTCCATGTAGTCGTACTCTAGGCATCTCAAAAGGTTGGCACAGTCCCTCCACTCTCTCTAAGGTGCACAACCCCATGCATTGAAATCCTTACATGCCCACCAAACTTCAACATCCCAATGCATTATCAGACACTTGGCCTATAATATCAGGTACCTCACATCCTCAATATGGTGCCATAGCCGCTCAAAAGATCTCCACCAAGAGCTATACAAGACAAACTAACCACTGGCATATGTAGTGTTGATTGAGTATGTCCCCAACGCATATGGTGTTACATATTCTCCCTCGTATGTATGGACTCCCACGAGATCATCAAATAAGCCGACCCTCTCGGCCCATTTGTGGAGTTCCTGTCCGTCACCACAACTCAACATACAACCAATGCATTACTTATAATCATAGTATCATAGAAAATAATCCACATGCCAACTCTTGCATTTCATTATGAAAACATAACATTATTGTTAATCACCACATTCTAAAACATTTCATTATGAAAACATAACATTATTGTTAATCACCACATTTTAAAACCGTCCTCCACCGCTATGCGAATGAGATGGTTCGATGATGATTCGAATGAGCCTTGCGCTCACACCTTTATACGCTTTCTGCCCAATTGTGAGGGGTGTCGGTTTTGAAAGCCGACCCCCACAAATTATAACATAACGCCCCTCTTTCCTCAAAGCCGACATCCATATTAGTTTGATGAACGCCCTCACCCATGTCAGCTCGGCCGTTCATCGTTTAACTCCCCATCGCATATAAACTCCTCCATAACTCGCGTGCCTACATGCGATGGCGGCTCCATACTTAGTCATTTTCGTGAGGAGGTGGGGCACGCCCTCGGGCAAAGCCGCAGGCTGCTACAACATGGGACAGACACGGATGCTATGAGAGACTGAATGCAGATACTTTTTTTAAAGAAGGAAAAAGGAAAAGACTTTGTCCTACTTCGGATAATAAATCACAAATGTTGCTCGCCCGAAGAAAAAAGACATCCGCCTGCATTATTTCAATATAGTGATTCTATTCACTGTACTTGGCGAAACCGCCCATCATAGTTTTCGCATATAGTCATGAGTGGAGCCACTGCTTTGAGACTGTATTTTTCATAATCTAACTACAGCTGCACGTGAAAGCATGATTGGGTAATACCCCAATTTGACCACTATTAGTATTGTGCATAATGAGGAATCAAATTGAATTAATTAGATTCATGTAAACTTTAGAATATATTTGTTGTGAGATGTAGTTTAGTTAAAGTTATGTTTTAGGGTCTTTTTTCTAAGAACTATTAGTAGGCGGGTTAATTTTCTATACTTTTGCTAAAAAATATTGGTTAATTTCCATTTTTTTCTAAAACTGAATTTCCCAAATTTTATAGTATGAAATTATTTTACCCTATAAATCCCCAAAAATTTATATGGACACTATATAAAATTATTAGAATTTTAAAATTTTTACAAAAATATGTCCAAAATTTTTGGAGATTGTATATTATGGACTAGGAGAATTCACCAAAAATTCTAAATTTTGAAATAAATTTCCATCTTTCAAATTTCCCATATGCAATGAGTTTTTTCCTTTCATGGTCCATGTGTTTCTATATTTTGTTTATGAGATAAATTTCGATCCTTCAAATTTTCCTGATGGAATAATTTTTTTTTCTTTCATGGTCCATGTGTGTTTCTATGTTTTGTTTATGTAATGCATGTTGTTACGTATAACTGAATTCGATTCTCTTTGAGAACATCAATCCCTTTGGCTCTCAGCTTTTCCATTGATTTCTCTACGTTTTCTTGTAGAGATGACAAAGAAGCACCTTCGAGGCCAAGGGGCTCTGCAATGGCGAACCCTATGCCCTGTGTTGTAGCGTTCACCACTGCTACCTTCCCTTTGAACTTCTTACCGTGCCTTCCCCTGGCTCTCCACGATGTTGCGATTCAAACTCTCGGTAATACTCTCCTCCGTTGGCACCAAATTTTTGTACTTATTCGGATTCAACTTCAGTGCCCATGCCAACTTCAGTGCTCGTGAGAAGGATTAATATTTCAATAAGGCCCTACTCATTAACTATGAATCAAAATTTCTCCATTTTCGTAATACCTAAACATCACTATCACATAATCACTTTTGTGATCATGTTTGTACCATCAAAGTGGGAATTGAATGGACTGTATTTATTTATTTTTCAATCTAATGATAAATAATGGAATGGTTTTAATCTGTATAAATTCAATCGTGACCTGCGGAGATTTTTCCCACAATCTTGTCAGACTTCACATTATATATTTTCTCCTGACAATATTATTGATAATTTTTTAAAAAGTAATGTAATATGGTTGTTATTATATATTAATTACTAATCTAAAAATGACTTCAGCTTGAGATTTTCTGTAATCGATTTATTGGTAATTTTTTTAAAAAGTAATTAATACGGTCTGTTATCTATACTATAAATAGATTATTAAAATGTAATTGGTTGTTATATCTTAATAAATATATGTAAATAAAATAAAAAAAAAAAAACAAATATGAAGTTGTGGATAGGAAAGTTTTATTAAAACCCCCAATCCTACATGTAGTCCATCCAAACAACCAAGTTAGAGAAAATGCAATTTTGGATACCTTATTCCTACAAAATTTTATCGGGAAATATGCTTATAATTGTAAGTAGAGCTTAATTATTATGTTAACTAAATAAATTATAGAAAAGTAATCAAATTTTGTTGCAGTTAGCGAGATTCAAATAATGTTTATTTTGAAATTACAAGTAAGAAATATTGTCACTATACAGAAGTCATCTCTACTCGTGTTTTTTGAAATTTATGTGATATTCAGTTGAATAACTTGTGTGATGATTACTAATTCCATAATTGATATAATTAGTTGTATATTTAGTTGTGGGTTGCCACTTAGAATTTTTGAAAATTATGAATAGAAATGACTTACCTGTATCGACAATATTCCTTACTTGTGATTTCGAAGTTGAACATTATTTGAATCCTACTAACCACAACAAACATTTTTGGGAATGCCTCTCCACCCAACCGTAGGGTCAGTTGAACATAATCTTTGTATCGTTGGTAACCCCCGAGTCCTCAATCAACATACCACTGCCAAGGAATCCTTTGTCTTACAACACTTTTCTCCCATGAAAATGAATGAAGATGGATGAATCTCATCCTCCTCATCATGCATTACAAAAACCAGAAAATGGAAAGGGGTCCGCATGGACACATTCCATGTGTCAACATGCAACTTTTATTTCTTTATTGTAAGTTTTATTTAATTTAATGTTTCTCTTAATTTGACTCTTTCTTATTTTATTCATTTTTACTTTTTTGTTAACTTTACTTATTTTACTATTTATATTTACTTTTATGATATAAAATTTTAGAAATGAGTTTTATTATTTACTATTTTATTCATTTATCTTATTATCTTCCTTTCACTATTTAATTATTATTATACTATAGTTATTTCTTTATTTTTACTATCTATTATTTTTTATTGTGTATAATATACTTTACCTTTTAATTATATTATTATATTATTATATTAGGGCTATTACTCATGCAGTTCAGTTGAATCATTTAACATTTTATTTTATTTAGTTATTTATTACTTCATATTTTTCCTACACCCTCTGTTGAACTAGTATAACCAGTAGACATAGAAAGTTTTCACATCGCCAGGGAAATCTCAAAAAATATCTGTCATTTTTAACAACTTTAAAAATTAGGCGTAAAGCCTCATTGGTCTATACCATATACCAAGGCTGGTCACGAGGCTTCTGCCTGAATCAGACCTCATCTTCCTCAAGGAAGACATCTATCTCAGTACTCTATGCAATATTACTCTAGGCATCTCGAAAAGCTAGCTCACTCCCTCCACACTCACTAAGGTGCACAACCGCAGGCATCGAAGTCCTTACACCCCCACGAAACTTCAGCATCCCAATCTAATATCAAGCACTTAACCTGCAATATAGACATTTGGCCTCCTCAAGATGATCTTATAACCCCTCAAGAGCTATCCATCAAGAGCTATACAAGACAACGAAACCATTGGCATATGTAGGGTTGATTGAATATGTCCATAGATGATATGGTGTTACATATTCTCCCTTGCAAGTATGGGCTCCCACGAGATCATAAAAAAAATTGGTCCTCTCGGCCTATTTCTGGAGTTTCTGTTTGTCACCACATCTCAACATGCAACCAATGCATTAGTTATAATCATAGTATCATAAAACATAATCCACATGCCAACTCTTGCATGTCATCATGATATCATAATATCATTGTTAATCAAAACATTCTAAATAATAACAAATTGCATGCTCATGAAAATCTACATGCAATTACCCGATGCTTCACATCATGAAATAACATCATAAGTTATAACATCAACATATTTGCATCAAAGTTATATCATGACATCACATAATAAATGAACCACATATCTTAACATCATAATCTCTATATCATATTCGTCATGAGCATACAACATCATTATCGTAACAACATAAATAAATAAGAACCACATGTGCATCATTATCCTGATACCATCATATCATAAAACATCATCAATATCAGAATCTTCTGAATACTTATCAACTATGGAACAATAATACACTATAATAATTCTTATAAATAAAATAAAAAACACATTTGTTGCTATAAACATTAAATACCAACTTGAAATAATATTATTCAACATCCATCTAGGATATAGGATACCTCATTAATACCATTAGTGTCATATTTTCATCAAAATACCAATTACTTTTTAATAATCATTACCACTTCTTTCAAATCAGAAGTTGATCATTTACATCATAGGTATACGGATTCAAGTAAATTATTAAATTTCAAATGAGCCTCATTATCTTGATAATTGATCCCTTGTCATGTAATCTTCTTTCCCCAAGGAAATTTTAGTGAAATTCATTGTTAATATATTATCAGTTGTACAATCATTCTTTATATCATCAATATCAAATTAAAATTCCATGATCATTATACATATTTTGCTTATCCAAATGGCACAGATACACTAGAGGTAAACATTATTTAAGTCTTATGTCATGCTTAATCCACCTACATGAGGGCTTCCTTCCTTGGTGATTTATCCATCACTCGTGTAATTGTCATTTCTCATGAAAAAAAAAAAAATTATCTCATTAGGTTACTATCTCATAACCACTTGATCACTTTATCATAGATTCACCCTTATTCAAGTTGGACAAGATATTCTTCCACTTTCACTTTTCGCTTGTGGAGACTATATTTAGTTTAGAATTTGAAGCATTTGAACCACTACTACCATTATGATCCACCAATTTTTTTCTATGCTTATTGTGTTTGGTAATAACTTCTTTCAACGCTAATGGCATAAACTTAGTATTTTTTTTATGTAAAGTGTCAATATATCATCAATACAATAATGAAACAATGAGTGCAACTTAGTCACATATACGTTCTATTAGTTTATTCTCACTATTTTGTCAATTTATGCGTATTTATTCTCAAAGTCTCATTAGAGAATTTACAACAACATTCCTTCTTATACTTAAATTGTTATTTCTAACCATTTAAACCTTTGAACATTTTCTCAGTTTATCTCTTGTCATTCTTGACTAATTACAAGTGTTCACAATTTCCAATATTGACACTTTTAAATTTTGTAAGTTATCACTATGACTCTCACCAATCATGTTGTTCAATCCACTCATTATTATCCTTAACAGAATTTTCCACTTGAGAGAGAGATACCCCTTAGTCTTCTCCCATAATTTATCCTAGAACATTATTTCCTTTTCATAGTTATCTTCACAATTCAATGTCATACACCTAAAAGGAATCATAGGAGCTTTGATTAACTACTCAAATCTTAAAATTTCATACTGCTGTTAAACACATTGGTAGTCTAATAAATTATCACTAATCTTGGAATTACTATGAAAATACTACTTTATGCTAAGGTATTTTCCCTTTTCATCTATGAAATATTCTTAATTTCTATTTTTATCTTCTTGTTTCTCATCCTACAAGCATTCATGGTTTTGTATTTTGGATAGTGTAACATCTTCAATGATATTCATCATTACCCATTGAATTACTTTCAATAGTTGATTGATAATATTTCCTCTTGGTAGGTATCATCCTTATTTAGAGTTTACATTTATCCTTATTCTGTTCTTATATGAAAATACTTCTATGATCCCACAATCATTTTCGACAGGGATATTTATTCATGTGATATCTCAACGATGCTAATTTATTTCATCAAGATTTTTCATAAATCCAAATCGTCAATCATGATCTATGATATCTACTGCTTATGGTTGACTTATTTTACTTGTTTGTGAAATTCTCAATCACTCATCTTAAGTATCTATCTATTACTCATTTTAATTCATTCGCTCATTCTATGTTGGTCATAGTTCCGAGGGTTGTGATTTGTTATCTTCATTATAAAAAATACAAGTTTCATCTATGACTTTATTCTCAAAGTAAAATTATCCAAATATCACAAATAACATTAGGGATAAACATATAAATTTTTCCTTCCATTCTTAAACCCTTGCCTTTTATGCTACATTTTCCATCTTTTCATTCTAATAATATGTTTATTTCACTTTTAGGGTCAATGCTTACTATCTTAATGTATATTGCTCCTAATTTTGACTTCTTTTGACATGTACTTTTAGAGAACTATACTAGTATTCTCTCAAATTGATCATGCTTTTTTATTGTCACTTTTCCCCTCATGAAAAATAATTTCCTCATAAAACTATACTAGTGAATCATGCTTTTTTATTGTCACTTTTCCCCTCATGAAAAATAATTTCCCCAGAACAAAAGCAACCTAATAACCATAAATCTCTCGTACTAAAATTTAACCATAAATCTCTCCTACTAAAATTGTCATTTTCTTGGTTGGGTTACCATCAATTTATAATTTTTTACATGTTAACCCTCTCAATTTAAAAAAAATAACTAATATGTAAATTTATGGCACTGCTAATAAGTCTTTTTGCTTTTTTTTTTTTTTATAAATACACATAATATATAATAATCATGAAACAATAATATATATTTTAATAATACGCCGTCATATTTATGGAATATTTATTATCAAAAACTATTTTATTTTGCCTCGTCAAATATCTAATCATGATATATTATAGCATATTATATAATAAAAAAATAAAATCTTTTCATTAAAATACAAGTTATAATCCAACCAAAAAAAATAATCACATAAAATTAATCATTTAACAATACAAGCAATGCCTTTATTTCTTTGCCAACCTCTAAATCGTTAGTCTCACTAAAGAATAATATTTGAATGGAATACTATTTCCATATTTTAGAATACATGTAATATACAATTTCATTCTTCTTTGCATTTACAAGTTAATTAATATTGTAAATAATATAATATTGAAGGTTTTCGAAGCTAATTAATATTGTAAATAGCCAGTATATATTTAAAATTTAATATTCAAGGTTTTCGGATTAAAGATTTCAAACCCTATAATAATTATTCATTTTTTTTTATTAGAATTACTAAATGATTTCATGTAAGTAAAAGTTTTATATTTAAAATTTTAAATTAGGCGTTTGATCATTAAAAGAATTCACATCATGCAACTATAACTGAATTAATTAAGATGAAAGTTAAAATACAATATTAAATATTATTCTAAAAATAATTGAATTAATTATGTTGGAAGTTAAAATATAATATTTTATTTTATGAGAAAAGTATTTAGCGAAAATCACATTATAATTCATTCGTCGACGCATTTTGAACCAACCATTATGGTTCATCGTCGGGACGAGTTGAAGAACCAGATCATGGATGCATGTTAAATAGAGAGAGCAAGTCATCAAACAATTATATTTGATTGGGAAATGACTATATTTCACTGGGTAACTAGGCTGGACCAACGGCTAAGTTTGACTAGGCACCAAGACACGTGATAAGGAAAGCAAAAAATAATTAGTTAATTAATTTTTAAGTTTATTTAGTTATATTTATTACCATATGCTAGTAATTAATTATTAAGAGTATGAATCAATAATCTATTAACAAGCCATTTTATTAAAAATAAATAGACAAATAGTTAATTAGTTAATTTAAGGGATAGTATGTTATATTTAATTTATTGCCAAGAACCATAACTTATTAAGTAATAAAACATATTAATTTATGAAATAATAATTTATTTATTTTTAAATTGATAATCTTTAAATTAGTTAAACAATGACCCCATACTAACTATATATATGTGTGTGTGTGTGTGCGCGCGTGTGTGTTTGTATAGATAAGTCCAATAAGTAATAAGGTAATAATTACTCACTCGGGTCTCGCAGGAAAATAATTAAAATTGTAAGTTAGTTTGTTATAATTATTATCCTAAGGTTGAGCAATAATCTATTGATTGGCCTTTTTGTCAAAACTAGGTATACAAATAGTTAGTTAATTAATTTAAGGGTTAGTCTGTTATATTTATTACCCTAAAAAACAAAAGTTTTTATTTAATTACCAAGAACCATAACTTATTAATAGATCCATTTAATATTATTAAAACTTTCTAAATGGATAAAACATTAAATTTATATGAAATAAGAAAAAATAGATAACTCATTAAATTAGTTAGATAATGACCTCATACTAACTATAAGGAATCCAACATAATTTGATATTAGTCAATTTTATCCTAATTAAATTAACATGGTAATCAAATTAGAAAGAATATAGCATTTCCAATAGGTTAGTTAATTCAATATTAATTTTATTTAATTATATCTAAAGGGTTGGTAAGAAAAAACATACTTTTGGAATTCCTTCATTAATGTTTAGCAATGGACAATACTTGTTTCAATTGTATATTATGTTAAGTAAAAGGATTTTATTACCTACTCAAACATTTTGTTCTAATATTTAATCCAGAAGCAATCAAATAAAAGCCATAAAATATATAAAATCCCAAGAGACGAGAAGGAAAAAAGGAAAACAGATGGTCTGGAAGATGCGGGGGAAACAATGAAGACCTCAGAAAAGAACAACCCAAGGGGCAGCGGTGATAGGGGAAAGGGGGCAGCTAGGAAGAAAGGGAAGGGTTCCAATAGCTGCTAATTTTCCAGCCATCATCCCTATTGAGATTCCTTGGTATTTTTTCAATATCAATGGTCTCCCTAAATTTTCGATGAAGAAAGGGAGCAATCTTGGCAATGACCTAGGCCTTCTCAATGCATATGTGATGCTTTTTTTCTTACGCATGCTCTACCAAGGCGGAAAATTGAGCCCTCCCATGCTTAATGTTATCTGAGTGTTCATTTATCTTTTGATTAATACAACACCCCATCTCACCAAAATAGGAGGTCACACATGAGAAAGAAATAACATAGCCACCTTTCATGTCCTTAGGGTCAATAGGGTCTTTTACGGATCTAAGGGACCTATGGATGGTGTTGAGGGGTCTAAAGGTAGAGGGAACATTATGCTTTCTGAGGATCCTCGCAATCTTATCTGTGGTCCCCTGGATGAAAAGGAGATGAACCCCTGAGACATGCTCCTTAGGGTCTCCCTTAACCTTGGGACCTTTTTTGGCTTTAAGGAAAGCTTTCATACCCTGGTGCCTACTATAACCATTATTAACAAACACGATAAGGAGATGGGGTTTATCTCTATTAAGCTTCTTTTCATCAGAGATTCTCAGTGCATGATTTGCAAGTGCATTGAGCACACCCAACTTCTGTGCAGGGGAATGATGGGAGTTGGCATGAAGATACTGCTCAATATGAGTTTTCTTGATAAACACTTGGTGGGTGAAAGAACCGTCATCATTCTTAGAAATGAGAATATCAAGGAAAGGTAAACACCCATCAACTTCTTGCTCCATAATGAACTCTATAGATGGGGATTGATCATTGAGATGCTGGAAAAAGAGTTCCAATTCTTCTTGGCCATGAGACCAAATGACACCAGTGTCGTCAAAAAGCCTCTTCCAGAGTTTGAGCAAGAGATGAGCCGAGGCCAAATATTTGGACTCAAAGTCTTCCATAAAGAGATTAGTAACAACCGGGGATAGGGGGGAGCCCATGGCAACCCCACAGATCTATGCATAGAATTCCCCTTCAAAGCTGAAAAAAGTGGATGTGAGACAAATTTCAACTAACTGAGTGTATCAAGATCAGTAAGGCGGTTGATGACCTCAATGATCTCCCTTATAGGAATGCAATTATAAAGGGAAAAGACATCGAAACTCACAAGAATCTCCTTAGGTTCAAATTTTATGTCTTTAAGCTCATTGACAAAGGACAAAGAATCTTTGACAAATGACTCTGTGAGGCCAACAAGGTGTCTAAGCTTCAACGCAAGGTATTTAGTAAGGTGGTAGGTTGGACCACCTATGGTATTCATAATCAGCCTTAGGGGAGCCCCCTCTTTGTGAATCTTTCGAAGCCCATAGATTTGAGGAGTGATGGGGCTACTCTCAATAGTATTGTGGCTAAAGGAACCCACAGTGTTGCTATATTTAATAGCTAGAGCAAGAGTTCTAGAGACCTTCTTCAATGGATTTTTGTTAAGCTTTTTATAGTTGCCACTGTTACAAAGATGGTCCAACATCTTCTGTCAATAATCATCCTTATTAAGGATGAGAGAAACCCCTCTTTTATCGGCTTTGAGAACCACAATATCCTTATTATGGCTCAGGGATTTGAGGCTCTCAGACTCAACCTTGCTAATATTGCTCCTAGGGGGATTTGCCTTCCTAAGGACAACAACACAATCTTGCCTAATTGTGTCCTTAATATTATTGGGAAAGCTCCTAATCCCAAACTACACGTCACACATAATGCCTTCTACTGGTATCTTCTTGGGGGCAAAGGAAAATTTAGACCCTTCTCCATAAGGCTATATATGAAAGGGGGATAGGAAAATTTTGGAAGATTAACAACCTTCTTGTTATGAGAAAGATTATTATTATTATTATCTTCTAAATTTTTATCATTATAATATTTCTTGCAACTAATAATACTATTATTACAAGATGACTCCTTATTATTATCCATCTTAGTCAACTTATCACTATTACTACCAAATTCAACCAAATAATAATAATAATAATAACAACAACAACAACAACAACAACAATTATTATTAGTATTATATTTAATAACAACAACAACAACAACAACAATTATTATTATTATTATATTTATTTAACTTATAGTTATTTAACCTCCTACCCATCAACATATTAAATTGCAATTTATAGTTATTAATAATACATCAATTAAAATCAAAGGAACGTAAAAAAGATTGAGGGAACAGATGCAGGTCCAAGGATGTAAAAGTGAACCTGCTGTCAATTGTGCCAACCTGTGTACAAACCTACAATGGAAGGGTGACAGTGGGAGGACAGAGACACGTCATCAAAATGGCTAGGCAGGAGCATAGGAATGAAAGGAGGGAGATCCAATGACGACTCAATAGATCCATTGTCTACAATGCCAACCTGCAAGCACGAACTAGAATCGAGCGTGCCATGATGGGAGGACAGAAATGGGTCAATGGACTGGCAAGGTAGGAGCGATGGACTAGAAGACGGGAGACCATGTGACAAGTCATCAATCGAGCTAAGCAGGACTGGAGGGTGAACATGAGTAGGGGGATGGGAATGATTAGGGGCTAGATCCATAACGATCGAGCCAGAAGAATAGGTGTGACAATCCGGGCCATGGGTTTGACTAGAAGCTGAAAGCAAGGTTAGGCCAGAAGGCGAAAGTCGAGGGAAAGGCTCTAAGCCTACCAACGATGAAGGAGAGACATGATGGATAAAATAAGGTGAGCCGGTCATTTCATTCGAATCCGCCAACAAAACTTAAGGCACAGAGGAGCAGTTAGCACTAGAATGAGAATCTACGCATGATCTAAGGGCAGAAATTTGATTAACAGAAAGTTGGTTGTGGGAAGGCTTACCCACGAGGAAAAAAGGATCATCGAACACCGAGGCTCTTTCACACAACTTTCAAAACTTTGAAGCCTACTTTTGTTCCCAAATATCTTCCAATCACAGTGATTTAAGAGCTGAATAGGAGTCAACCGTTTTCTGAAGGGAGACAGAAATAATGTCAGACAGTTCCATATGTAGAGCCAGAAGATTCCAAGAAAGATGATCCAAAACCCTCCTAACCCTAAAAATCTCGGATCTTAGTTATGCTAAGTTTGCCTTCATAAAGACATAATGGTTCTTAGGAGTGTTTAGGTGATGATTAATCTAGGCAAAAACTGGAATGGTAGATGAATCTCTTAATCTCTTAAGGTATGCTAGATCTGATTTCAACTTCGAAACTTGCAAGTGTACCTATTCAAATTGATGAACCTTAGTCACAGTGTCCTTTCCATGCATGGAAGTAATTGCTGAATTGAGGCTTATGTGATCCATATCAAGTTTATGAGAAGAGTCTTCAGTGAATCAAATCATAATTCATTTGTGGATGTGTCTTGAACCAACAAGTGTCCTTCATCGTCACATGAGTTGAAGAACCAAATCATGGTTGCATGTTAAATAGAGAGAGCAGGTCATCAAATGGTTATATTTGAATGGGAAACACCTATATTTGACTGGGCAACTAGGTTGGACCAACGACTAAGTTTGACTGGCACCAAGACCAAGGGATAGGGAAAGGAAAAAATAATTAGTTAATTAATTTTAAAGTTTTTTTAGTTATAATTATTACCATATGCTAGTAATTAAGTATAAAGAGTATGAAATCAATAATCTATTAATAAGGACTTTTATTAAAACTAAATAGACAAATAGTTAATTAGTTATTTAAGGGATAGTATTATTATATTAATTTAGATGCCAAGAACCATAACCTATTAACTAATAAACATATAAATTTATGAAATAATAATTTTTTTTTTTTTAATAAAACCTTTTAAATTAGTTTAATAATGACCCAATACTACTAAAGGGAATCCAACAATATTGGAAAATTATCAATTTTAACCTATATATATATATAAGTCCAATAAGTAATTTGGTAATAATTTAATCAGTGGGGTCTTGTAGGAAAATAATTAAAATTGTAAGTTAGTTTGTTATATTTATTACCCTAAAAAGTAAAAGTTTTTACCAAGAACCATAACTTATTAATAGATCCATTTAATATTATTAAAACTATCTAAATGGATAAAACATTAAATTTATAAGAAATAAGAAAAAATAGATAACCTATTAAATTAGTTAACTAATGACCTCATACTAACTATAAGGAATCCAACATAAATTGATATTAGTCGATTTTATCCTAATTAAATTAACATGGTAATTAAATTAGAAAGGATATAGCATTTCCGATAGGTTAGTTAATTTAATATTAATTTTATTTAATTATATCTAAAGGGTTGGTAAGAAAAATAATTCTTTTGGAATTCCTTCATCAATGTTTATGAACGGACAATACTTGTTTCAATTGTTTATTATGTTAATTAAAAGGATTTTATTACTTGAACATTTTGTTCTAATATTTAATCTAGGAGTAAAATAAAACCTATAAAATGTATAAAATGCCAAGAGATGAGAAGGAAAAACGGAAAACAAATGGTCTGGAAGATGAGGGAGAAAAACAAAGAAGACCTCAAGAAAGAACAACCCAAGGGGCGGGTGTGGGAGGGAGAAGGGGGCAGCTAGGAAGAAAGGGAAGGGATCCAACAACTGCTAATTTTCCAGCCATTATCCCTATTGAGATTCCTCGGACTTTTTTCAATTTCAATGGCCTCCCTATTTTCGGACATTGAAATTGAAAAAAGGCCAAGGAATCTCAATAGGGATGATGACTGGAAAATTAGCAGTTGTTGGATCCCTTCCCTTTCTTCCTAGCTTCCCCTTTCCCCTCTCAGCCCTGTCCCTTGGGTTGTTCTTTTCTGAGGTCTTCTTTGTTTCCCCCCCTCATCTTCCAGACTGCCTATTTTCCTTTTTTCCATCTCGTCTCTTGGTATTTTATACATTTTATGGGTTTATTTTACTCCTCCTAGATTAAATATTAGAACAAAATGTTTGAGTAAGTAATAAAATCCTTTTAATTAACATAATAAATAATTGAAACAAGTATTGCCAATTCCTAAACATTGATGAAGGAATTCCAAAAGTATGGCTTTTTTTACCCGCCCTTTAGATATAATTAAATAAAATTAATATTGAATTAACTAGCCTATTGGAAATGCTATATTCTTTCTAATTTAATTACCATGTTAATTTAATTAGGATAAAATCGACTAATATCAAATTATGTTGTATTCCTTATCGCTAGTATGAGGTCATTATCTAACCAATTTAGTAGGTTATCTATTTTTTCTTATTTCATATAAATTCAATGTTTTATCCATTTAGATAGTTTTAATAATATTAAATGCATCTATTAATAAGTTATGCTTCTTGGTAATTAAATACAAGCTTTTACTTTTTAGGTTAATAAATATAACAAACTAACTTGCAATTTTAATTATTTTCCTACAAGACCCCAGTGAGTAATTATTACCAAATTTCTTATTGGACTTATATATATAATATATATATGGTTAAAATTGATAATTTGTCCAATATGTTTGATTCTGTTTAGTTAGTATGGGGCATTATTTAACTAATTTAAAAGGTTATCTATTTTAAAAAAAAAAAAGAAAAATTCATAAATTAATATGTATTATTAGTTAATAGGTTATGGTTTCTTGCAATTAAGTTAATATATAACATATTATCCCTTAAATTAACTAATTAACTATTTCTCTATTTAGTTCTAATAGAATCCCTATTAATAGATTATTGATTCATACCCTTAATAATTAATTACTAGCATATGGTAATAAATATAACTAAATAAACTTAAAATTAATTAAGTAATTATTTTTTCCTTTCCCTATCCCTTGGTTTTAGTGCCTAGTCAAACTTAGCCATTGCTTAGTAGCCGTTGGTCCAGCCTAGTTTCCTATACAAATATAGTCGTTTCCTATTCAAATATAACTTCTTGATGACTTGCTCTCTCTATCTAACATTCAACCATGATTTGGTTCTTCAACTCGTCCTGATGATGAACCACACTCGTTGGTTCAAAATATGTCGAGAAATGAATTATGATGTGATTTTCACTAAAGAATCTTCTCATAAACTTGATATGGATCAGAGAAGCCTCAATTCAATAATATTTTATTATTCTAAGAAATTGGCTCATATTTTCTAACATAGTTTTTTGTAATTAGAATTTAATTTTTTTTTGGATGGAAATTATAAATTAAAAAAATAGTAGTTTAGGAAGCCTAAATATTGCTTTCTTTTTTTTTTTTCTAAATCATTATTAGCAATGCTGAGCACCTTTTTTTTGCATCAAGGTTGACAGATTTATGATTTTCACAACTAAGGCTAGGTTTCTATTTTCAAAATCCTCACTAAGGACAAGTGTTACCCACAATGTAGAGGTAGATAAGGTGGATATTAAGCTAAGATAGGTCATTGGTCTACAAAACTTGAGATTCTGGGTTTGATCCCACTATAGTCATGTTGTCAGTGCTTGACCCACCAAAATTTAGGGGATTTCTCTAGTATAAAGTCCCAACTAGACCTCACATTGTTTGGTGTAGGAGTCCCATCCTGTATGATGGTCCAGTTGCCATTATCTTAAAGATATGCCTTAGCTCTTGCTTGTCAGCACATGAGAGTGGTATACTTAGTCTTCAAACAACAAGGTTCATGTGCCTGGTGAGTTCTTAGTCTAACTTATGTCTAAGTTCTTTCACTACAAAGGGAGAGAGTGCGAGTGAGTCTCAAGTTGAAACCAAATAATCCCAACTCAATTAGAGATGAACAACACAACAGGATCTACACAACCTCCGATGGATTAGTCCACACAGATGCAGCAGTCACAAACACAAAGTGAATAGATAGAACGTATAAGACCCAGTCATGTAGTCCACATGAGTGTGATGGTCGTTATAACAAGTTTACAAGAATGAATATATCTAGTGTCCATTGGAGCAGTCCACATGGGTGAGACACTGATAACAACTGATATAACACATTTCCAACAACATATGCACTAAAACAACAAAAATAGTTCAACTATCTTAGTATAGGTTAAAGCAGCATGCATTACAAGCATCCAAAAAATAGTCTTACAGATGAATACAATACATGTGTGAAAATGTGTTGGCCTGTTAACAAGCTTCTAAATTAAGTGAAAATTCCAAGACACATCCATACACCATACATCAGTAACCCTAATAGTGGGGTGTTGGAGCCATTGCTCACTCCTCAAAGAAAATAGTATAGACTCTCAAGGCTATGTGGGAGGAGCGAAGGTGAAAATTCCTTTGCATATACATATGAGGGGTATATATAGCCAAGGGTGAACTTGAGAATTGTGACTCTTTGACTTCCCTCGTGACTGTTTAACTTACATGACTCTTCAACTTCATATGTGGGTCTCTTGGACTTCCACATTACATTACATTGATTACAACAGTATGGCCCATAGTAGTGATGTGGTTGAGATGACTAATGACATGACTCATCATGACACAGCTAGTATGTTCATGCTAATGGTGGTGTCCATGTGGAGTTATTGTGTTGTTGAGTGATGAGTGTGTTCTTGGTGTATCATAACTTCACCTCCACATGAAAAGGTGTGCAAAGTCATCAATGGTATTGGTGTTCACTTGATGTTGCATGTGAATGCATCCCCTTTGTTGGTATTTTGCATGTTTCATGTGTTCATTCGTTTGCGAACAAGTCTCCTAACATGCACTCATTTTTCATCACATTCATCTTCACACCATGTCTCATCCATGTTCGTATCTCTACAATCATTCATGAAGAGATGACATCAAATCCAAAAATCCCCTAGTCTACCATCATGCATCATCTTTTGTTTGTGGGTGCACGTGACTAGGAGAGAGGAAAAGGCTTTGAAATTGCATAGAGCACATTTCTGGCTAGGATGTGAGGCTCTAGGGCACGATCAGGAAAACTGCATAGAGGTCACTGAGAGGTTGGGTTGAGCAATATGAGATAACAGTGACATCAGTGGGGTCTAGCTTAGATGGGAGGCATAATTGTGTAGTTTTTCTAGGGAACGCAATGTAGGTAGTAAGAAGCACTCGCAATGAAAAATGCATATATTTCTAGAGGAGGCTAGGATTGGGTTGTGGGAGGTTTCTAGTTATAATTGTACAAATCTGGAAGGCAATCATGCAAGACATGTTTGCACGATTTTAGGGTTGAGCAAGGTGTTGGGAAGCAAGTGTACTACCCATAAAAATTGTGCAATTTTCAAGAGGAGCGGCAAGTAGGCCAATAGGGGGACAACCTAACAAAACTGTGCAATTTCCTGGGATAGTGAAGTGACAGGCATCGGGTGCCTATCCCTCATGTCTGCAGAATTTGTACAGGTAGTGAAGGCAGGTAGGCTAATGAATTCTGCATAATTTTGTGGATGAGTACAACACTTGGTCACTGCTTGAGTCAAATTCTTTGGTTGACCAACAGGACGCTTGATAGATAGGCTTGTCGAAAGTGCAGACTAAGACGGCTTCTTGGGCAACTTCTGCACTGTTCTAGGAAATAGTTAGCCATGTTGATTCTAGGATTACACAGTGAATATTACATGGAGGGCATCCTGGAGCTCTGCATGGTTCTGGGAAATAGTTCTTGGTCAATGAGGGCTAAGACTGTGCAATTCAACTCAATGAAGGTCTAGTTGATGGTGGGTGGTCCACTACATAGATCTTCAAAAAAATGGTTAAGTGTGTGTGTGAGTGAACTCATGTATACATGACCTTGTGAACACACACTCAACGTGACTCTATGAAAAGAAACCTCAAACCAACATGACAACATATGCTCAGTGTGACTGACTAGAGGGTGAGAGTGACAAGTGCAACACTTGAGATGGATCATTGAACTAAAGTGAGGACACTTCCGTGACATTACAGAAGCTTCATGTGTGAGTTTGATAGATTTTTACATAGCAAAAACAACTTGTACACACAAAGACATACCTTGAACATAGCTAGAATGGGACCGTAAAAACCAAGGAAGGCTCTGAAATTGGATGTAGGTCAAAATTTTGGAGGGTGTTGCAACGACTACAACACTTGGTGACACACTGGTTGAATACCATCTTCTTTGTTTCGATTCATTGACAGCACAGGGCCTTAGTCTATCAGAGAGTATTGCATCATTGTGAGGGTTACTTCGATTTCCCCACTTACCCCATGGACAAGCATGGTTCACCTTTTTCCAACTCAATCAAACACAACAAGTTTCAACTTCATTACAGTGTTTCAAAATCGGCAAGGGTATTTTGGCTTGCGAGTTTAAAATTTTTCGAGTATAAGTTTTCATCTCTAGTGTTGTTTCACTTCCATCAATCCTGTATATAGTACCCCAATGGAGTTACCCAGGAACACACACATTTCTCCACTGCCAGTGATCCTGGTGAGTACCTCGATGGAGTTTAATCCTTCACCTCTCTGTGAAGGAAGTCCTTCTCTTCTTTTGCCTTTATATTTTTGAAAATAGGACTATACATAGGCACTTATTTTTTTGGGGGGTGGAAGAGGGATCCTAATTTATTGAGAGAAGAAAAGGTTATTCCTTCAAAGAAGCATGTAAGACCTCTGATTTATGTTTGCTCGTTTATATTTTCCCCTTCTTTGTTTCTACTAGTTAGATGATCTTGAACACACAAAGCAGAAGGCATGGGGTTTTCTAGTGTGGACACAGGTTCATGGTTTGACCATAGCTTCCCTTACAAATAGCTTGTATTTTCTGTCAAGACTTCATCAGCCAAAGGTTATAACCAAGCACAAAGAAGACGGATACAAGACTAGTCAAGTGCTTCAGTGTCACAAGGCTCTTTGGATCTTAGCTACATACTCATTCAAAAGAAAAAACTCAGTAGAGGGTAGCACTTATTGGAAAAACCAAAAATAGCATGATATTAAGCAAAGAAAACATAACAAAGCAAAAATAGAAAAGAAAAGCGACAAGAAAAGAAGTAAAAATACTATGTAGATAGGGTGGGGCGTGACCCTAGTTAATAAAAATAGTGCTTTAAGTCTTGGCCATTGATAGGAAGGTTGTAAATCCTCCTGTCAAGTGATTGTAGACAATACATGTGTGGGCCAAGCTTTTCTGGACAGTGTATGGACTAATCCACAGGGACTGGAACTTCGTATGCTTGTCTTTATCTTCATGGTGTTTGTCCCATTTCACGACTAAGTCACCCACATCGAAGTTAGCATTCCCTGCAGAATTCTTATTGAACAATCTCTTGATATGGTTCTGGTGGTGTGAATTTTTCTTTTTCTTTCATACATTCTTCTTGCAACTTGTGAAGTGTATCCATCCTACATTGAACTAATAGACATGGCTTGCCTTGAGATTCTTGGGACAATGGGAAAGCAGGTAAGTAGATGTTTGGCAGAAGGATGGCTTCTTTCCCATAAACCAGGAAGTACGAAGAAGTGTGCAAAGAGGGTTTGGGTGTTACATGGTTAGCCCATAAGGCAATCATCAAAGAAAAGTGCATGTTTTGTTGTTCAGAGTAAATGTTCTTCTTCATAATGAAAATAAGGTTTTTATTTGTAGATTCGGTGAGACTATTTCCCTACAGGTAGTAGTTACCCTAGTGTTTAAGCATGATACCATATTGAAATGAAAAATCATAAAGCTTTAAAGATGAAAAGTATGTTTCATTTCAAAAACAAGTGATATCGTAAAGCCAAATCATGAGATGATGTTCTATTGAAGGAAGCTGATGACTTCCTGATCATTCACTTGCTTAAGTGGAACTGCTTCTATCCATTGCATGAAGTAATATGTCGCTATAAATATGTAGAGATGTTGTTTTGACAAATGTGGGAATATTTCCCCAATGATGTCTAATCCCCATTGTTGAAATGGTTTAGTCACTCCAGTAGGGTGCAGCCGGGCTGTTGGCCTTTGTGTTCTCTTAGCACATCACTGATAAACCAGGCACTTGTGGGCATAAGCATGTGGATCCTTGAATAATGTCAGCCAGTATAAACCAACTCATGTGAGTTTGTGCACAGTGGTCTTTCCCACAAAGTGGCCCCCAGTTGGTCCGTCATGCAGATCATGCAAGACATTATTTGAATCATGTGCCTCTAGGTACTTGAGCAAAATTTTGTTGTTGTGCTTTCTATAAAGCACCACATGCACGAACTGATAAGATAAAGCTTTGAGGTGGAGTTCCCTCTTTTGTCGCACGGAGAAGTGAGAGGGCATGGTTCCATGCTCAAGGTACTGGCACACATCTTCATACCAAGAGTTTCTGCATGAAGTGGGTGGTTCTCACTGTACATCGCACATCTCGATTTCTTGCTCCCAACCAGCAAGCTCTTCTTATTCTTCCTGTGCATGGATTGCTCCGGCTGTGAGTTTGTAGAGACCACGACACTTGACAATGTGAACTAACTTGATGCCAAGATCATATTCTTGCAAGCCTTTCATCCAGTTCGCACATCTTTCACCCAACTCTTGTCGTACAAGTAGTGATATGACTATTCGATTTGGCACAAACACTATGCAATGGTTTTTCATCAAGTAGGGTCTGAAGTGTTTCGCCTCCTAATATACTATGTATGCTTGCTTGTCGATGGTGGGGTAGTTGAGTTCAAGTCCCTACACACTTGCACTCATGAAGAAGATGGGTCATTTGTTGTTCAGCTCATCCTTTTGAATGAGTACTGCAACAAGCGAAGTGTCGAAAGCAAAGGTGTATAGCAGGAAATCCTTGTTAAAGTCTAGGTTGTAAAGTGCAAGTGCATCTGCTATAACCTGCTTGATATGAGTGAATGCATTATTTTCCTTCTTACCGTAGTTGCAGACTACATCCTTCTTGATCATGTCTTGCATAGGTTTCATTATCTATGAATAATCAGAGATGAACTTCCCAAGGAAGTTGATCTTCCCCAAGTAGGACTACATGGATTTCTTATTGGCTAGGTGAGGAATCTGTGTAATTTTCAGCACCTGGTCTGGATAAACCTTCATCCCACTTCTTGAAATGATGTGCCTGAGGAGGTTCTCCTCAGACACCACAAATACGCTTTTATTGGGATTCAAAGATATCTCATATTTTCTATATCACTCTAATATCTTCTTTAGATGGCATATGTGGTCTGACAGTTTTCTGGAAAAGACAGTCACATCATCAAGGTAAATCACTACACTTTTTATGACAAGTCCATGGAAGGTGATGTTCATGGCACCCTAAAAGGTTGTGCCTGCATTCACAAGCTCAATTGGCATTCTTTAGTAAGCGAATGTACCCCACTTGGTACAGAAGGTAGTTTTCAATCTATTATGTTCCACTACCAGAACCTAGTTGTAACCTGAAAAAGCATCGAGTAGAGAAAACATTTATGCTCTAGATACTCTCTATAGAATGTGTTCCATTGACAACATAGGGTAGTTGTGTTTGTCCAAGGCATAGTTTAGGTTTCAAGAATCAACGCATAAGCATATCTCCCCAGAATTCTTATGTACAGGAACTAAGTTAGCAACCTGCATAGAATGATGAACTCTATAAAAGATCTGAGCATCCAACAACTTAGTCAATTCATTCTATATGAGGGGTTCAAGTGACATATGTACTTTTATCAAATTCTACTAAAATGGCTTGACCCCTTCTTTGATCATAATAACATGTTGGATTATTCACATGTCGTATGTTTTTAGATCATTTTATGTCCATGCGAACACATCCCAGGAATGTTTGAACAAGAAGATAAAGGCTTGCCGCTCCTGCGGTTTACAACACGTACTAAGACTGATGAAATTTGGATCTTATTATGTTCCTGAGTTGATCTGTTTGTGTATCATGGTGGAATTGTGGGTTATTTTGTTCCTTGGTGCTTGGAAGCATTTTACAAGTCATAGAGCTTTTCGAGAGATACCACATCCCTAGGAATGAGGTTTCCTTTCTTGTAATCAACTGCAACTTCCAGAGGCTGCTCATACTCATCTTTGTCAATTGTTGTGTCCTTGAAGACATTAGAGTTGGCCTTGAAGTGTAGTATCTTTTGATCATCCTAAAAAATGCATAAATTAGTTATGTTATATATCGGGGATAGAAAGCTTATACAAAATTTCAATAGCAAACCAATCCCTAAGTGGTGTCATCCTAGTAGTTGCGTTAGCTAAGGCATCAATAGTTGCATTATGCATTCTTGGCACAACAGTGATATTGAAAGCTTGGAAGTTATAGATCAGTCACCATACCTCTTGTTGATAACTTTTTGAGAGGTGAGAGGCAGTGTATGGTGTCACGTCCCTACCATACCACAATTTCTGAATCACCTACCAGTTTGAGTGCA
Organism: Pinus taeda; assembly: GCA_000404065.3. Taxonomy (NCBI): domain Eukaryota; kingdom Viridiplantae; phylum Streptophyta; class Pinopsida; order Pinales; family Pinaceae; genus Pinus; species Pinus taeda. The sequence continues at coordinate 137,843 of APFE030022578.1, forward strand.
ACAACATTGAGGCTAATGGCTTTGTGCAATCCCAATACGAGTGCTTCAGATTCAACAGTGTTGTCCATGCACTCGAACTCCAAGCAGCTTGATATCAAGTGTTTCCTCTGCTTTGGTTATATCAAGACACACCCAACTCTAGAGCCATTCCGTGTCTTTGATTTGTCAAAATACATGGTCCACAACTCATCTGTACATGGACCGCTTAATGCGCTAGTAATACTACTGTTACTACTACTAGTATAACGATGTACTGTACATGTTTAATTTCCATCAGTTGGGCAAGGAAGAATACCCAACTGCATGTCTGGTGGTGATGGAGCTGGCTGTGCGAGATAATTCCCTAGTTGTGTTTCCAAGAGGAAGTTGTTGAACATGAGTCCCGCAAAAGCCAACGTACTTTCTCGCTATTTATGGGAGTGAAATTATGTTTCATGTATCTCTTGGATAACACCCAGATCTGATTTATTTTTCATAGTACAGAAGCCACAAGTGTCACTAGTCTATGGAAAAGTATCCTTTCAACTTGTTGGACCAGTCTCTGCTAAGGAGTAATTTGTATGCTTTTGATATGTCCATGATGAAAATGTTAATGCATTGGTGAACTCAATCATCATGAGATAACTAGATGATCACATCTCATAGTTCACCGATGGATGGTATGCATGTTTGAACTAGATGGATGATCTGTGCAGATGTCTTGCTCCATTGTGCATTGATCCTTTTGGAAATGGAGAGTGGCATGACATTAGTTGATGTGCTAGAGTCAACCAAGAAATTGTGAACATTGCAATGAAAGATTTCAAATGAGAGAAATAATGGAGAGAAAACAGATTTTGCTTCTTGCATCCGGAGTGCGTTGAGCACAATTGTGAGTGAATCGAGAGATGTGCTTTCTCTCTTGCTAGTAGAGGTTGTGTTGTTTATGGATGTTTTCCCCAATGCTCACAACAAAATATTTCGCTGACCCTTGATCTTAGCTAACTCAAACAAAGAGATGTTTGAGCGCGTTTTCTTCATATCTTCAACAATATTGTAGTCAAGAGTGGGTAAACTCACCGAGGTGTCAAGGGTTAGACTTGTGTTTGTACTGTCCAATAGAGTGTTCTGAATTTTATTGTTCATGGGTGTACTCTTGTTTGAAAATGTCTTCTTGGGCTTGCTTTCTGCTTTATAACAGTCGATAACTCATTGGGTCTGAAATTTATATTAACTCGAGTGCATTTTTTGACACAACTACTGTCAGATCTAACTCCTTTAAATGAACATCCCATATTAACTGAGCTATTAACTTAGTTATATAAATGATCACATCTAATTTTAGAGTAAAACTTCAACGCTTGTTCACACGCAATATCCATTAGATCTATGGCTCTGTTGATCAGACGATTTCTGCTATTCTTTGGTGTTTCTCCACGAATTTATCGACTAACTTGATCTTATAATGTTTTGGGTCCATTTTTGGTGTTAAGTTGTGTGCACATTCACTAGCAAACACTGTCGATCTTCTCGTATTATATCATCATTGATCCATCATGTGATCAATGGTGATTCATTTATTCATTCAGTCTCTATCTACGTTAAATAGACGATCAACAAAAAATAGTATTTAATAGAGGATTCATCCAATGATTAAAGGATCCAATCACATAATAAAATCATGCAAAAAAATTCTTTGTACACAACACTCCTTTCATTCATAACAATATTTACATATATGTACAAAACATCTTGTGCTCTGATCTGTTCTCTCTTCTACTTAGCTTTCTCTACCACTCTATCTCAAAACCTATATTACACCTCTAACACTTTGTTTTTCACACTCCTCGCGGGCTTACATTTATAGCATAATTACATCATTATGGATTATACTAAATCCATGATTTTCTCCATAATTCACTCAACTAATTCCTATTCGAGGATCTTTTAATCCCTAATATCCCTATGATATCTGCACACATTAATTATCCCTGAGATTCTCACATAGTTGAGAATAATTCACAACTGAAAGCCTCACACATAGATTTCCACACAATTTATACAAAATTCATAAAAATAATTAAAAACATCAACCCCTAAATTAACCAAATAAACAATAAATATTATGAGCAGGATGCTCCTGCATCAAAATTCCATACTATACAATGCAAAAATAGATATAAGACAATCACCCTTTGTTTTCTTTAATTTTCAGATGCTGATTGGATTCCACAAGGGAAAATATAATTGCTCCCTCACGTTCATTAAACTTCAATGTTGATAATGTCTTTCCATCCCACATGGAAGATTATTTATTGACACTATATTTGGGCTTCCCAAAAACCTTAAAACACATAATAAATGCAGAAGCCAAGCCTATGATGGGATGAAAATTTAGGAATTCATAATAAATATTATGATTTAGTAAATTTTATGGATTCTTGGTTTTTTTTTTATTATTGGAACTCTAGTTTCAACCATCAAAACTTATAATTCTAAGATTTAATTAAAAATTTATCTTAGCCCTCGGTAGCCCTGACCACTCATTATGAAGAATAAATTGTCGTTTCTTATGTGTTTTTTGATTGATACCATTATAATTAGTGTTTTATTTTGATGCATTTCACTTTAATTACTAAGCATTTACATATATAATTCTAAGATTTAATTAAAAATTTATCTTAGCCCTCGGTAGCCCTGACCACTCATTATGAAGAATAAATTGTCTTTAGTGTTTCTTATGTGTTTTTTGATTGATATCATTATAATTAGTGTTTTATTTTGATGCATTTCACTTTAATTACTAAGCATTTACATATCGTTATAAGCCACTGCAAATCCAAGTAAATTTAGAGATTTAAATCTCAAATTTGGGTATATTTGGACTACTATCATTATAAATTTTAAATGTTTATGTCAGCTAGCTCTTTTTACAAACACAAGTAAATTTAAATTTAAATTTGGATATTTATATGTCCAATGTGGGATTATTTAGACTACTATCACTATAAATTTTAAATGTTTATATCAACTAGCTCTTTCTACAAACACAAATTTAAATGTTTATATCAACTAGATTTTTCTACAAACACAAGTAAATCCAAAAATGTAAACATGAATCTTAATCTCCAATCTCAAACACATAACACTTCATTATCACAATAATGAATCTTAAATTAACTATCACAAAAGCTATCTTCATTGTTAGCATTGATCAATACAATGACTTGTAGCTAAATACTAGAATCTAAGTTGATGTTCCCATCATTTGTTGCCATTTAAAAACCTTCTAAGCTCTTCGATCACAAGCCTCCACTTGATGTATAATCAGAGTACAAATTGTCTTAACAGATGTCCATATTTTCCCAAAGAACCCTAATAAACTCTTTCTTCATTTCAGTCTTTCACCATAGTTGAGTGTTGTGTTGATTGAAACAATGGCCCAAATAGGTAATACACCATTATCATTCATTTTACCCCCTCCTCTACTCTCATTCCTTGTAGCTAGTTGTTGCATTCTTTCAATCATTAATGGATGGGATTGCGCACAGTTGAAACCGCATGAGCAATTCCTCAAGGCTAACTACAATGGTGGGTGTTTTGCTGGGTGTGGAAGAAACGCCAACATATGCTTAGACCCCCTAAAGAATCCCCATGGTGGATCCACCTGCTTCTTCAACACCCTCTACAAAGATCTCACCAGCGATATGTTGCACTGTGGGAAATGCAGCTTCCCTTGCCCCTATGGATTGGCTTGCTGCTCAAGCTTCTACGTTGACATCAAGAATTATCCTATGCATTGTTGGAATTGCTTCTGTAGTTGCACTAAACATGAAAAATGTGTGTTTGGCATGTGTGGTTATTGGCTTAATTTCAACAACCTTATTTAATTCAATTATGGATTCCTAAAATATGTTGGAATAAGGATGCCCAATTTCTCATACACTATATTACGTCTTTGAGCTTTATAGTGTATCTATATCACGTGTTTGTAATGTGGTATACTCTAATATTTATTTATGTATATCAACCACATATATTTATTAAACATATTTCATTGATTATATATATGAACAAGAGAAAATTGTAGATCATATTTGGATCTCCATGTAAAATATATAATTTAATTATCAATAATTACTAGGTGGATGGTAGGGATTTACACACCTTGAAATATTTTGTTATATTAACAGTAGTATACACAAATCAATAGTTGAAATTTATTTATTTTCAAAGTAGTTATGCTATTTTTACTTTTTAATTAAATTGATTAATTAAAAAAATGTCATATGAACAAGTGTGAGTTATGGTTTTTTTGGCATGTGGTATTGATAAGCCATGGTATTGGTCCATGATATTATAACAAGTTCTATTTATAGATTAAGAATATCCAATATAAAGTGGAAGTAAATCTTGTTCCATTTTTTTTTTTAAAGTATATATGTTTAACAGATCTGTTAATTATAATAATAATAATAATTTAAAAGAAAGTTATAATTTAGCTAGTTTTGATTCTTATTATGGATTGATACCTATCTATTACTAGCCGTTTAATTTATATGGTTGCATATCCAATTTAAAAATAGATAAAGTAAATAAATAAATCTTATATTCTCACTTTTGAATATAACAAAAATAAATATTTTAATATAGGGCTTAAATGAATAATTTGAATATCTATATTAAGTAATTTATTTCAATGCAAACATTATTTACGTATGTTTTTATAGAGAAAAAGTTATGTATGGACCATAATGCACAAAGACAAAAAGTAATTGAAAGTATAAAAAAAAGGAAAAAAAAAGTAATAAGAGGAATATGTGTAATTCATTCAATTTTTAATATAAAATTAACATGTGGCATTTATAAAATATTAATAGAGGTGCTATACGACCTTGTATAGGGGGAGATGTGTAGGTGTAAAATTTTGTAAAATTTTACATGAACAAATTTAATGTTGACCCTTATTAGAAATTTAGTAATTAATGTAATGTCAGCCCTAACAAAAAATAATTATGTATAAATAAAATATAAAAATCAATGGAACACATCATACAAATCAAATCAATCTAACATTTTCAATTTTGGGTTAAATAGAATGTTCCAAGAAAAATTTTGAAATTGAGATTAAGGATTTAGAGTGAAGCAAAAATAGAGTAATCTAATCAAATTCATGACAAGTTTTCGTATTTATCATTCTCATATTAGATTCATCGTATGTATTTAGATTTGTTAAATGGATTTCTATAATAGAGAGATCAATGTAGCCTTATAAGTATCTCATCCCTCATCACCCATCGCTTGATATTGATTACTTAATATTGTAATTATATGTAGATTAAGTAATCAGAAATACATACCTATGTAATATTGATCAATATTGTGTCTATTATTGTATTAATATTAGATGATATGATTTATAATAATATGCATATAACCATAGATATCAAATATATTAACTCCATTAATATAATGTCATCTATAATATAATATTCTAAAAATTTGTTATAATCTATATTAACGTATTGGAAAGCCTTAAAAGATTATGATATATTATTATATAAAATATCTTAACCCCATTATTAAATTCGCTTAATTCGATACTATAGATTCATCGAATAAAGGTATTATAGATTCATTAGAGTTGAGATCGTTAGTTGCAACTTAATGGTATTGGAGTACCATGATACAATTTCTATGTTATCGTATTACAACCATTACAATGTGTAACTCTATTCATAGGATAACTATACATAGAATAACTGAACAAATCATTATAATTAAATATCCTTGGATGATGTAATGGTAGAATAGGTTTATATATGATGGAGTGATACTAATAATAAATTAAAGGTAGTGTTAAGTGGAGATTGTAATAAAAAATTGCAACAAAACGAAGTATTAACACTTTTGGTTTTGAGGAAATGAGAATTGGATTGGCTACATGTCAATTAGTTAATACAATCCTTACATTACTCCATTTTGAATATTTTGTTAATACAATCCTTACATTACTCCATTTTGAATATTTTGTAAGTGGAAAATTAAAAACGATTGTGTAACAATTAGACACCTATAACTATGACATGTTACCTAATGAGCAACATAAACAAAATGATAATTGAAAATTTTCATTCATAGATTCATTATAATCATCCCATATTTATCTTAACACCAAATCTACCAAGCAGTGAAAGGGATCAAATCTCTTTCCACTCCAAAAGAGCTTTGCACCTCAAGGGATTTAATCCCTGTCGGCGCTTGGTAGATGTAGAGTTAATATGGATCTAGGATGGTGATAAACAATTCAATGTGGAACACAAATATAATATTTAAATATGTAGAGTTAAGTAATATTGATGTCTATTTAAAAATATATTAATAATTGAAAAAACATTTTCAATGTGAGTTTTCAATGTTAACAAGGATTTACAAAAAAACTATGTATATATGATATAAATAAATTGAAAAAAATAAATGCATTTGGTTAAAACACTTCAAGTTATTAGTTTAGGTCATTTGAAAACTAGAAAAGTCTTCTTGTAATTGTAACTTTAAATTGTGTATACACAATCCAAGTGCTCACTAGAGTTTTTCAATGAGTTGAATGTATTTATACATTAAAAGATGCAATTTAAACAATGAAACATTATACCACTAGAGCGACAGAGAGAGAACTTCTAAAGATAGGTGCAAACCTTTCTTCAAGTTTGTATTCTAAAAGAAATTTTCACCTCAAATTTTTTTATGTTTTTTCATGCTTACTAGATCTGTAATTAAGATGAATCTATACTAATATATATAAATATATATATATATATATATATATATATATATATATATATATATTTATATATATTATATTATATATGTAAAAAATTGAAACCAAACATACAAGCAAAAGAAGTGAACATCCAAATTCAACATAAAGAGATAAAGAAGGCAGTTAAGATGACTTAGGAAAACGTGGAATTCCTCTTCTCCAATAAAATATTTAGATAGAGGATTGTAACAACCCCACATGGGTTCCTTAGTTATCAAGCATGGTGAATAAGTTTGATTTATCTTATTAACTAATTTATAAGACTGTATTTGAACTCTAACAATTTTATAGTATACAATTTGTATTCAAATATAAATAAAAATGAATATAATTTTGCATGGAATGATAGAGGTTGTGACTAAATTTAGCATAATCACACATAACATATGAAATACACATATTTCCTTAAAAAAAAAGCATTAGATTCATATTCATAAATAATGATATAACACAAATTTTATAGGAGATAAATTCCAAGAAATTAGTTGTGTAAGAGTTTCTTCCCACCCAATCATAGGAATAAGCCTAAAGGGAAACCCCAGGTTGGGATATGAGGCCATAAAGGCAACAAAACTAGGGTATAAGCTTTTAACTCATTCAACCCAAGCCATCTATTATTAATTTTAGTTGATATACTCAGTACAAAGTACTTTAAATCATCCCATCAAGCCATCAAAGACCCATGATAGTCTCTTCCAAGGCCTCATACAACAAAAAGGACACCTTCTATATATCCATTTACTGGTTCCATTAAGATATTCTTCCTTCTAATTATCTTCGATGTAGGTGGAAAGAGCCCAATTTGTTATATCATTTATATGAATTGATTGTGGGAATAATACTTGGCTCTCAAGCATGACAACAAGAAACAAATATATAGTAGATTCAAAGGATTCCTACCTTTTCCAACCTTCATCCTCACCTACAACCATGAATATTTCATCCAAAGTAAGTAATTTTCTATTCACATTGTTGATTTGGTTAGAGTCCACGTCGATTCATGGTTAATGATGAAAAATAATACATAAGTATAGAGCATGTATGTGAGAAACCAAAAATTAATAGAGTGATCATAAATCAGAGGTTTGAGGGAATTATTCCCAACATTACTTATAATAAGAGGAATTTACTTGTAGGTTTTAACCTTTTACATAAATTACCTGCAAATGCATTCTTCAAACATAAAAATAAACAATGGCGAGAACATAAAACAAATATACACAAAGATTTTCCCCTTGATCCAAAAACTGGGACTACTATATTGATTTTTTATTATAATTCTTAAATTTTTACAATACATACATATACATGACGAAGAATTCATAAACCCCAATCCATTAGCCCTAGATTAGAACACAATCATATTTCTCTTGACCAGATCTACAAAATATCATGGGAGGAAAACCATCATGCCCAAAATCGTGCACAAAACCATGGGTAGGTTCACCTACCATCCTTGGATCTACGCCCGATCCTTGGGTCTGAATAATATTTTTTCTTCTCGGGGTGTTGCTCCGAAGACTGTATAGAAGGGCTACCACTCCCTACAAAACCACTAACATGGGAGGCTACCCGCCCTGTGATCCTTCTGCTGCGCCTTGTGCAACATACAACACGTGCGTCTGGTCACGGAAAGAATATAACACACACCCAACAATACTCCTACACTTCCTCATGATAATTGAACTCAATTGAAACTTCCATAACTACATGGGAACACTTCCCCCTTAATGTTTTACACACATTTAATTATTGGTTTATAATTCCAGGAGGTACATGGATTAATTTAAGGCACATGGTTGAAAAGAGATGAGCCCTTATAGTTTCCATGATTTGTGCTTATTAAAAAAATCCATCATCTCATCTGTATCATAGACATACTATCATCAAAATATTAAGCATAATTTTGGATATGTTCATTATAGTAATTAGATTCGATACAATGAGATTATTCTCATAATGGCTGGCCTCTACACATGGTAGTAATCAATACTCATTATATGCTTACTCTCCTGGCCATATCCAAGCAAGCTCTACTTGAACCATTTCCTTATTTAAGCTCTCATTTAGCCAATAAAACACATGAGTATTCATGTATATAGTGTTTTGATAGTGATATTCAGAATCACACATGAAATGATAATAGAATAATGACATATCAATAAATCAATCATTTTTAGATATTAATATTTTATCTACAATCAAAGATTCTCCATAAAATGAAATCAAATTATGTTTATGAGATTCATATATGTAGCATATGCATGACTATGCATGTTCCCCAATTCAATTTACTCTAGAGGGATTAGACAATACTTTGACCTATAACCAAACAACTTCAATAGTGATTACCTGACCATATAAACATATTTTTAGTGTAGTAAAACACAAGGAAAATACTTTACCTTCTCTACTAAATAATTCCTCAAAATACGTTTCCTTTTAATGCTCTTTAGTGTGGTAAAGAAGGTTATAATCTAAGACAATGATACAAGAAGGAAGGCCATTGGATACTTATGCAATGCTATAATATCTCCAAAATACAACAAGATAACAATATCAAATATGATTGTTTCACATGTCATTCCCTTTACATTCATTATTACCTTATAACCATGTAAACATAACCTTCTGTTAAATATGAATGTATTAATTTTTTTAAACAATATTTACATGTGCTAGGATTTTACCTTTACCATACCACCACTTTGGTACTCACCACATGTATGAATATATTTATAATTAATAAATAATTTATTATATTAACCATGGTTGAAGGAATTATAGCCTAAATTTTTTCTATCACATATGTAATTTTAAAATGACTCAATTCATAGATGTATGGTTTCTACAAAAATTCATGATGTTACTTATACAATTAATGTATCATGGGTATTTGCAAAATCTTTTCAACCTCTTAATGTGCATATTCTTTCCTATATTATTTCTTGGTTACAGAACAAGAAACAACCATAATTGGTCATCAAGTCACACTTAATATAGTAGCATACCCTGTTGAACCAATATGCAACACCTTATATGCCCATGCATATCTACATGCACTTTATTACATATTACATATTTAATATGTTTATTTGTAGATGCAGATCTCAACTATTTTTCTCTCTTGCATAGATCAAAATTTACGTAACTAAATTATTTATGCATTGAAACTAGATGAAGAAATGTAACAACATAATAAAAAAAGAGTTAAGGAATTTTTCTTTCCATCCCTCCACCTAGAATGGATATCTACAACATATATGAGCTACTCCATGAAGTTATTACCAAATACACAATAAATCATGAACTATGGTTTTCTAACCTAAGTGGAAATTCATAGGTCTCACACATAAAACTAATGTTGCTACTTTTGAAAGTATCACTACTACATTATGGACTTGTAGTGTCACCAATTTGAATTGCTATACTCCATAATTCTCCTTTAGATAACTTTTTAAGTTAGTAAGTGTCAATGTTTATCAATGGTAATTTTGCATAAATTTTGGGCCAATCTTGTTCCAATGTTTCATCATTATCACAATGCACACAGCTTTATTTTTTCTTAGATTATTTTCCCTTGAGTCATCTTTGCATATTCTTTAGTCAATATTGCATAATAATTATGCATCTAGAATATGTAATGCATCCCATGCATCATAACTTTCTTGTTTGTCTTAAGGTGGTGTCATATTAATAAATATATAATGTATTATTAAAATCATTTAGCATTGTGATATTCTATTCGATGAAAAAATATGTTATAAAAAATATGTCGTATTTATATATAATTTTTATTTTGTAAAAGCATATCACACTCAATATAGCAAGTATATTATAATGGGTGTAATACCCCTCCCTTGTGTACTAAATTATTGTAAACCTAAGCTAAGTTAAAGCTAGGTGTGATATGCTCCCATGTGTGTTAAATGTTTGTAAACCTAAGCTGGGTTAAAGCTAGGTGTGATACCCTGCTTTGTGGGTTAAAATATTCTAAACCTAAGTTGAGGAAAGATAGGTGATATGTAAGATGACAAGCAAATGTGTTATTCAAGAAATTAATAAAATAAATCACTTGGAGGGTGGAGCACGAAGAGAGAGGAGATGCTTGCCAAATCCCATTGAGGAATGGAATAGAGATGAATATTTCATGATAAAGATTTAGATGTCATTCTAGATAAGATTGTATGGATTGGTGATCCATTAGATGGATGAGAGATAAAGATCCATCAGACATAAAATCTTTGTGGGAGATAAAGGCAAGATCTCATGAGGAAAATCCTCATGGGAGATAAAGATGAGTTTTTCAGAAAAATACCTAGGAAAATGGAAAAATCCATAAAAGCAGGATGCCTCTAATGGAAACTAAATCATGAAAGAGGGTATTAAATACCCAGTGCATCGATCAATTGAGGACAGTTGATCCTTGGCAAGATCTTCGGCTCGGGGGGATCAAAGGTGATTCATGGTTGGGTGGTGGTGATCCTCCCTCCAAGTGAGGTTTTAGTTGGTGTCAGATGCGTGGAATGTTTGTATGATGATTCTCTCTCTCTCTCTCTCTCTCTCTCTCTCTCTCTCTATTATGGTTCTAGTTTGTTTATGAGAATAATTTCTTAAGTCTTTATTATTGTTCTAGTTTTTCTATGAGATGATTGCCTAAGTTCCTCGCCATGAGAATATTTGAATGAATTACATGTGTTTGTGTACTAATATATTTATTAGGATGTTAAATCTTACAATTGATATATATGGATTGCTTAATTTCCTCTTTTATAGAAATGGTGGATTTAATATTGTAGGTAGCTGTAGTGTGCTCTCATATGCATATCGAAGTTATTAAGGTTACCTTTAGAGTGGTAAGAAAGGGTAGCATGTTTTAGTGTTTTACAGATGTCCATGAATGTGGAACAATTACCATAGTATTATCAAAGGTTCACCATGGTATATGTCATGCATAATAAAATTAGATGCTCCTGTATGCGGTGCAAGGAATTGATGGTACAACATGTTTGTTATACATATATGGGTCGGTAAGATATCCAATGAAATTAACTTGAATATCATCAAGTTTCTGATGGTACCTAGTGTGCCTATAATGAAAAATATCTCTTGTATTACATCATAACTCGGTAAATAGTTGTAATATTTATAATTGTATGAAATAGGTTACCTGTATAATTCTTGATCGAGGATTTGTATCTAATTAACTAGTTAGTCATGCATGATGGAAGCAAGACTATAATCATGATAGTAGAGCTTAATTAAGATCATTAATGTAGGTAAGGACAATAGTATAGGTTGCATGTTATGGTCAGTTCCATCTTCATCTACTAAATCATGTTTATTAGAAATCTGACACATAAGCCTTGACAATGGGGTTACAAGACCATACTACAACCACTCTCTAATTAAATTGATAATGACTGTGGAGTCCATTATAGAATTACTATTGATTATAATGGTGGGCTAAAGATAACCCTTCCCATTATTTCATGTTAACAGTTAAATATAAAAGAAATTATATTACAAAATGGGAGCTTAGGAGCTAAATTCCATGATAGGCTATAGAGGTCCATTACATATGGTGTCAGAGTGGGTTCAAACCTTGTAGCCTATGGACTCATCCACCTCCATAAAATTATTATTGATATGTTTGATTATAAAAAAAATCCTATAATAAAATAACCCCAAAATTTATCTGGGAAATTTAAGCATATGGAATTTATCACCGCCAAGGGCAATTAAGGTTCTTTGAAGAAGAATCCAAACATTAAAAAGGTTATTAAAGGATTAATAACATAAATATATTAAATTTGCTATATATATATATGTTGAACTTTGCTGGTCAAAATATGATAAGCCTAGAAAGAAGTGGCAAAGGATAAATGTAAAATTTGAAAATGGGTGCATATCATCATTAATTTCATGTCATCATAGGAAATTAGAAAATTCTTTGAGGAGGAACCCAGTTATTAACACTATTATCAATAAGAACCCACCAGACATAAAATGTTATTATCTTAAGGCCTTTAGAATTAATGGGTTGAGGTTTTATATGATAGGGAAGTGGATTTTCAAGAACACCTTAAAATTTACTGTAGCAAGGTCAAATAAGACTGTATGGAGTCAAAATTTGAGAATAGGGAAATTTTCAAGAAGTGGTGAAGAACTTCAACAAACCTTACCATAGTTGCTATCAATTTAAGGGCTCCTCCTCTAACACCTACATGTAACGTTGTTATATATATATATATATATGTATATTGGTTAAAGTGGTCTCATCCCTAATATCGGAATGCTGAAATAAAATCTAATTTATACTTAGTATGGGGTTGTATGAAAGCTATGACATGCATATCTGTTATTTAATTACGACGGGTCAACATTCTGATGGACTGTAAAGAAATTAGTTTATCAATGGAAGGATAACACGATCCCATAACTATGATTTCATGTACTCCATGCCTCGGGAAAAAACTGCCATAGCAAGCTTCCTCCTATTGCTCCACCGCTTCTTATATAATTCAACACATTGTTGCATAAACGTATCTCTAAAGCCACCTACTCTTTCCGAAACCCCAAATTTTGGGAAAAGGATGGGAATGTTAAGTTCTTCTCTGAGTTTTCTATGTGAGCCACATCCAATTTATGACATTCGTGTATGCTAAAACCACGTCATATAAAATATGATGGTGATATTAAATAACATAATTATTGGTGGGTTCTAGGTGTAAAGTGTTCCTTATCGAGGGAGGGTTTTGAGACCTATGTTAATTATCCCTGATCAACAATAAAAGAATGATCGAAACACTAATCCATTGGGTTGAAATTCATTTTTTCATGAATGCATCATCTTAGCTGTTAGTAAGTCAATAATGAGCGAGAACATAGCTAGAGTAAAATATAATTCAAGTGCGCATAGTAATGTGTGGTGCGGATGGATGATCAACAAGGTGGAGGAAGGCTACAACTGAGACCATGAAGGCCTCAGCCATTGATCGAATGATGTCATTGAAACATCAGTTGACTCAGTTAGGATTGAAAGCAGTTTCTACCTTCTAGTTAAACGAGGTCGTGACTGCATGGAAAACAAATACAATGATGAAATTTGTATCGTAAGGGTTGAGCGAGGAAAGTCTTAGGCTTCGACGAAAGTTGTCAGACGTCGGCTGTTAGATCAATTTATAATCGAGAAAATTAGGCTACTCCAGGAACATAGTATCCTCGTGGGTGATATTGAGTTATGTTTAATCTCAAAAGAATGGATGCACGCAGATGAGTAAGGCAACAACACCTTCTTACGTTGACTGGAGAAAATCACATGGGTAATTGATGTCTTCTTGCTATATTCTAGGATGTTTTACCAAAGATATGGGGGAAATCAAGCGTGGGTCCAGTAAGGCACAGATGCACTAGTGAATGATACATTATCCTTATGCTTTTATCCTTATGCAATGTCATTTCATTGTTGATTTGGGTTGTTGTTTCCCTTTTGGGTGTTGTTCGGGTTGATGTATTTTTATTTTTATTTTCTATCAAAGGATCGGCGAAAAGAATGCAGCACTACAGTTTCCCCTCTCATGTTGCTTTGGTATAGAATGGTAGGTATGTGAGTTGGCCAAAAATTCAACACAAATATTTCCCTGGAAGGATTGGAGAAAAGCCGAAACTCGGTTTGTTTTTCCTTGTCGATTATCGGTCGAATGGAAGGTGTGGATTTGGGATAATGACTATTACCATGTGCATCATCACCTTAGATAGATAGGGGTTATCCATAGTTGAACTTAGATAAAAGCTGGAAGATAATTGTTATCCCAACTTTAAAATGCGTGCTCTATTCATCAATGAAAAAAGCGAGTTCGGCTTTCTATGCTCTACATATAGCAACGGGTAAGTAATGTTTCCATTGATTTTTGTTTTTTGCCAAACAAGATCAATATATGTTAATATATACACATCCTTCTAAAATCTAAATAAATAAATAATACAGAAGCACACACGATGGTTATGAATCATCGTCTCCATATGCATGCTATAAGTGTTAACACAAAAACTGGGATCAACAAATCCGATTAAATTCTTCCAAGGAAAGTTTAGAAGCACTCATGGTGTCTTGATATTGAACGATCTTCATTTTGGTGAGTCTGTAATGTCTAGAAGGTTTTTCTAACCTTATTTAGGAGTCAAAGTCAGCTGAAATGATAAGCTCCATAATGAAGCACCTTCACGTAGGCCTTCACCTAATAAGGGACATTGGAGGTTGCTTAGAATAAATATTTGGCGCTGGAAAAGTTCGCAGAGGAGGCAGAGCTAGAACTATTTTATATTCTGAAATAGAAATTGGCTCTGTTTGATCGCTCTTTGAACCCATCAGTGTGGTGAGAACATAAAAACCAAATGGGCCCGATCAGTAATACGGCCTCCGTTGATAAATGACGGATTCATGTAAAAGGTAAGATACTCCATATTCACAACTTGATTCAATGTACGCGTAGTAAAATTACTAGAGCATTTTTGGTTTTTAAAAGCTAAGTGTGCTCACAAATGAATATGGGTTATGTGCTTAAAAAAAAAAGTCTTTTGGTATAACTATTCATGTTGAGATTATGGAATTTAAAAGATTCACTGAGCAAAATTATCTTGGATAAATATACAGTATGCCAGCTGTTAGCCCTCGAGGCCACGGAAATATACTTGGAAATAATGCTATGCATAAAATCGTGGTGTATTAGAAAAACAAAACCATCTCTTTCAATCACACAAACCATCTACTTAAAAGCACACGCTTACGCAGATCTAAGAAACAGATACAGGTGGGAAATGGGTATAGTGAGATTTTTTGGTAATTAGAAAAACAAAACCCTCTATTTGAGTTACATGAACTCTCTACTTAAAAATGCACACATTGAGAAATGTATGATGGTAAAAGCACAATTTTCAACATAATTATAGATTGTAATATGATATGTAAGTGCATATACTTATATTAAATTCCAAAATTATTAAAATGGGAAAGTGAGTAAACTCTAAAGTGGAATTTTTTATTTTTTTATAGTCAAAATGATGCCCGATACAATCTCAACTTTATAGAATTATTCATGGTGATATGGAAAAATTCAAAAAAAATGAGTCGAAAAAGTTGTCATGTTACAAAAAAACTATCGGAAATTGTTTTACATCAAGTTATGAAGTTGGGAATGTATCAAATTATGAAGATCTTGAATGTAAAGGAGTTATTAAAAATGTTCAACCTCCAAATCCAATCACATTTCATTTTTTTAATATAATTAAAGATTATGTAATATAATATTTCATTGCCTGTAAGATTATCAAATGCTCTTATTTATCTGTAAGTTATGATCAAGGTTATCCACACTCCACTGAAAACATAGCTACATTCACCACACCATGCTATCAGCATACATATCTGCATTCACCACATCACGATACAAATTTACAATGTAGCTCTCAAAATTCTCTATTTGGACGTTGCCCAACTAGATCCTTCAGATTTGCAGGTTTTAAAATATCGATATTATTTTTCCCTAGTATGGTTAAGCATGTGAAACATGTAGAATTTGTTTCGTGTTTGCTTTGTAAGGGAAAATTCTGAATAAAGCTCAATGAATGAATGAATTAATTGTTTAATGGTATATAGCAATTTAGAATTGTTGAGGTACATGCAACATAGATGTGAAAACTCTTTTGGAAAGACTTGGAAATCCTACATGGAAAAATTAGTTGAATGAGCTTGAGAAAATAACTGCTTATTTGGAATTTCATAGAAGAGTTAAATCCTCGTGTGTAATGATTTATGTATATGAGCAAAGGAATTTTTCTACCTGCAATTCTAGTTTATTTTAGTGGGTTGATTTCTTTCATGTAAATCTCCAAAATATCCATGCTTGAGCATTTGGAGATTGTGGTATCGGAAGTGAAGGTAAAAATACATATATATGCATGATAGAAACTAGAAGTACATAAAAGGAAACTTGGGCAAAAAAATGCATATATATGCATGACAACAACTAGATGTACATAAAAGGAAACTTGGGAAAAATTGGTATTATGAATGACGAAGAGAAATTAGAAAGTTTTTCTTAAAACCTCTAACACAATTTCTAACATTGGATCAACATCCCAAACCATGACATGAACCGGATGATGAACCGTGTGGAGAACTATATTGGAATTGAATGTTCCAATGGGTTAGAGATTTAAATGGTGATTGGTACAATTGCAGTATAGATGCATGGCTAAGTAAAATCAGCTAACACTGGAAAACAAGATTAGATAATAAAGAAAACCATTGTTGTATCATTTTTTCATTGTTATGTAATGATACATATACCTATGCATTGTCATGAAATGTATGTGTTACCATAGTCTAGCTGAGTGGTTTATTCGGATAAACATGTTTTAAAAAGGATCATGCGTAATATCCATGCATATTAATGAGTCATACGAATCTTCCATGTAAGCACTTCATGATGAATTTTGGTATTGAAAGTCTCTTACATGTTGAAAGAAAGCAAAAGTCATTGCTCAACAACCATAAAGACGTTGGTTACCCCAATGCCTATTAAAGGGGAGTATGTTCTATAGAAGGAAATATCGTGATTGGCCTAATGATTATATTGGTTGTTATGAAACCAACTCAAGAAAAGATAGAAAAGATAGATCAACGCCTTAGAATTTAGCCTCTTCGAGGGGGCAACCTCCTTTACATTACATAAATGAACAATTCTTGGATGATTCAAATGAAAAAACATCCTTTCTATATATAGGAGT
>APFE030022578.1:165384-180828 GCA_000404065.3 Pinus taeda
AATCATGATTAACATTTCTTTTGTTCTCATCATGAGTTTCCTTTAGTACCTTTTCACCATTAGTGACCATTTCTTGTAGCAACTTATTCATATTTATCTTCAATTCTTCCATCTTATCATCCATGCCATTAAGTTTAGCGTCCATGCCATTCATCTTAGCTTCCATGCCATCCATCTTAGCTTCTACCCCTTTCTTTAAACAATCCATCTTAGTTTCTACACCTCTCTTTAAACCATCCATCTTAGCTTCTACATCTTTCCTTAAACCATCCATCTTAGATTCTGTTGCTTTTTGTGCAAGTGACACTTGTTGCACTTGTTTTTGTAATTTTGATATATCATGTAGCATTTCTTCCTCTTCTTCATGAGTCATGCTAGAGCTTTCAGGTTCCTTACTAGGTGTTTGCATTTTCTTTCCTCGGGGCATCAGTTACCGATAGTAATGCTCTACTAGCCCTTTGAATTCCTTCAAAATAAATTTTCAAACCAATCTTAAGCAAAAAATTTAAAAGAATCTATACACCCTTTTTTTACTTTGTAGGAGCTTGATATTGCCTCTAATGTATCTCTGTACTTTAGGATCTTTAAGTTTTGAAGTTGAAACCTCCAGTAGCCCTCTACATCCTCTTTCCAATGCCACCAGTCTGATCCAAATTGGATTCTCCAAGGAAAAGTTATGCCAAATCTCCCACAATGACATGATTATAGACTAGTTGAGTAGAGCGAACTTGTATGACATGCCACGTGTCACTGTTTGGACCTTTGGCTCTAAACAATATATACAAGAAAGTACAATCCATCCTCTTTCTGTACCTTATTATGAACTTTCAATCCAATTCTCAGAGAAAAAATTATGATGATTTTCCCCAGGTCACCTGTTTGGAATGTAATTCAAGAGCCTGCGAAAAGACCAACTTCCTCAGATCATATCTTCGCAAATATACCTCAAAAAGCTTTGAAATTCAGACCTGAGATTGAGTACGATGTCTTCTCAAATGGGTTTTTTTTTCAACTTCTGAAACGTCACAGAAAAAATTATAGCGAAAATTCCACGATGACCTGTTTGGAGCAGCAAAACCCTAGAATCCAAAGCTCTAATACCAAATGTTATGAAATCAGCTCAAGAAAATATAGAAAAGATAGATCAACACCTTAGGATTCAGCCTCTTCGAGGGGGAAACCTCCTTTACATTACATAAATGAGCAATTCTTTGATGATTCAAATGACAAAACCTCCTTTCTATATATAGGAGTCTAAGGAGTCACAATATAACCCAGCTGACCTAACAATAATAATATAAAGCCACCAAAATAACAATAGAGGGATTCTATGGGGCACAGTAATAAGAATATGGGAATAATAGGGGCACAACAATATTAATAAGGGGTACAACTACAATAGTAATGGGGTAATCACTAGTATTATAGGGACCCAACATTGGTAAAGTGGTGTCGAGTTGTTGTTGTGTTGTGATAGAATGTATGTTTTGTTGCTTAGATGTTGGGCATAGTGCTGTTGAGCAAGGATTGGTGGTTTGTGACTTATAGAATCAACGTTACGTTGCTATCAATGCTTACAAATATGCATAGCATGTAGAAATTTGGTTTTTCCTCCATGCAGGGGATTTGAGTTTCTTGAGCTATATTGAAGTTATATTTTGCTAACATACATGCCTGGGTTGTTATGGGCCAGTAGTAAATAGGCAAAATATGCATGACTATGTTAAGAGTCAGGCTGGACAAGGAAATTGAAGGTTATTAAGCTTATTGAAAGGAAAAATCTTATAACTAAAGTTGTCATAGCATGCAATATAGAGAAAATGCATTAAACGTAATTTTGTTCGATTTTGTAATGCATATGGGAGGAAGATATCATTACTTGAGTGGAACTCTTACATATGTTGCCTTCATGAATGAAATAGTCACAATTACATTAAACTAGACTATGATTCTAGTCAGAGATTAAACTATGGTCATCATGCTATAAAAACAACTTATAAATGGTATAATTTCTATGAAAGTATTATACCAAAGTAAAGCATGGTGAGAACATGTTATAGTATAAGGCTATATAACCTACACAAATTGTCATTCAAATTAATATTTTGATTGATGCAGCTACATACAATGTGATTTGTTCTTCGGTTGGAAGAAAGTATGGTTAAGGGGAAACTTAACTTAAACAGATTTCCATGACATATGCATTTTTTTATGGATATGCACAATAGAACCTATAAGTACCCTTAAGTGAAAACCATAGTAATTGATGAAGTAGCACAAATGGTATGGACCACTATGTCAACTAAATGGTATTTAACAATCTATTTAAATAGATTGATATCATATCAATTAAAATGCATAAATTGTATTAAGAAATTTTGAGAGGTCCTCTTATTGGGTTGCATTGATAATGTGTCTGGACAACATAAGAATGTCACGTAATTCAAACAGTAATTAATAAAATAGATAACACATATTTTGGTCAAAGGTGATTTAATGTTAAAGAGGAGCTAACATGTAAGTAGCCTAAGATCATAAACACTTACAACTAAAAGGAGTGTAGGATTGAAGGTAGTAAAAAAATTTCAAGTATAACTACACTAAATTATGCATTGTCAATAAGTTGGTGACGCATACAAAGGGCAATAGTAGATCATACAGGATGGATTATGATCTCTATGTGAGATAATAGTTTGATTTAGGACATTAAGCAGAAGGTATGATGAAAATGTGCATGAATACAATACTATGCTACTGATATTGTAACCAAATGAAGTCTCAAAATGATCTGCACCTCACAAAACTTTCTCTAATTTTAGAAATGGACCATGATCATACAAATTCCTTTTCAACTGAGAAAAATTGTTTCAATTGTGAGAAAAAAAATGTTTGGTATGATACTAACATGGTAGGAAAATATGTGGACAAATTTTCATCGTGTAGGTGATACCATGGGAATGGTATGATGGGTTGTAGCATAAATGGTACTATGTATTGTCGTATTACATGTGTTACATGAATAAAAAAATGATATGTGTATTGGTGTGTATAATATACCTTGTGTGCAGGTATGCATAAAGACATTGGGTAGATGTCTAGTCGGGAAACCAATCTAGAGGTTACACAGAAATAGGAAAGTAAGATTGATATAACTAACCATGGTTAATCATAGTTTGGCATACATACAATTACGATGAATATATATGATAAATATATATTGTTATGTGAACTAATCTGTTATGACCTTGTAGGCATATTAATGTGGAAAATATGCTAACTGATGTATTGTATGTAGAGAGACTGCAAGAAGCAGGTGTTCGACAAGAACACAAAGTCTTGAAAGAAATGCAAGAGAACAACATGCATTTTTAAGATGAAATAAATGATAAGAAATAGTTTCTTCAATAATAAGTAACGGATTATGATATATATCATAGTTAAAATTTTGCATCTATAAATTCTCACAAATGGTTTGAACAATGTTACAGGTAGCTATGAAAGGAGGAGCACTCTTTGTGGCCATTGTAGCTATGGAAGAGGATCTCTCTTTGTCACCGATGTACATCGAAAAAATTGCATCATATGGCAGAGCCATGAGAGTTGTTGATTCAGAAACCAACTACCTATGAACGAGGACATGATGCAGTGATATACTGAGGATGGTGTAAAATTTAAAGGGGGGAGTATGTAACACCCCTATCTTGTGTACTAAATTATTGTAAACCTAAGCTAAGTTAAATCTAGGTGTGATATCCTCCCTTGTGTGTTAAATGTTTGTAAACCTAAGCTGGGTTAAAGTTAAGTGTGATACCCTCCTTTGTGGGTTAAACTATTCTAAACTTAAGTTGATGAAAGCTAGGTGATATGTAGTATGAAAATAAAATCTGATATTAAAGAAATTAATAAAATAAAACACTTGGAGGGTGGAGCACCAAGAGAGAGGAGATGCTTACCAAATCCCATTGACGAATGGGAAGAGATGAATCTTTCATGATAAATATTCTAGATGTGATTCTAGATAAGCTTGGATCAATTGGTGATCCATTGGATGGATGGGAGAAAAAGATCCATCGAACATAAAATCTTTGTGGGAGATAAAGGCAAGCTTTTATGAGGAAAAGCATCATGGGAGATAAAGACGAGATTTTTTTTAAAAATACCTATGCAAATGGAAAAATCCATAAAAGCAGGACGCCACTAATGGAAACTAAATCATTAAAGAGAGTATTAAATACCCAGTGCATCAATCAATTGAGGACATTTGATCCTTGGCAGGATCTTCGGCTCGGGGGGGAATCAAAGGTGATTCATCATTGGGTGGTGGTTCTCCTCCCTCCAAGTAAGGTTTTAGTTGGTGTCAGATGTGTAGAATGTTTTTATGATGATTCTTACTCTCTCTCTCTCTCTCTCTTTGTTATAGTTCCAGTTTGTTTATGAGAAGATTTTCTTAAGTCTCTGTTATTTTTCTAGTTTTTCTATGATATGATTACCTAAGTTCCTCACCATGGGAATATTTGAATGCATTACATGTGCTTGTCTACTAATAGATTTATTAGGATATTAAATCCTACAATTCAAATATATGGATTTCTTTATTTCCTCTTTTATAGAAATGATGGATTTAATATTGCAAGTAATTGTAGTGTGCTCTCATATGCATATTGAAGTTATTATAGTTACCTTTATAGTGGTAAGAAAGGGTGGTATGTTTTAGTGTTTTGCAGATGTTCATGCATGTGGAACAATTACCATAGTATTATAAAAGGTTCATTATGTAGGAGTGTTTGGACTTAGCCAGCAATGTGAAAGTCTGTTCACATGTTGTGGCTAAACAAGTTGAATTTCACTGACCTGAGTGGTCAAAAGTCAGTTTTTACCAGGAGGGTTGGATCTCTCAAGAAATGAGTTATATTTCATTCTTGTAATAAGTAGGAATTGTCTTATTTTAGATTCAAAGATAAGTTGTTAGCATAGGTGTGTGATAGAGCTGGAAAATAGAGATTCGTTTGTTAAATTGTTTAAAATAGGGATTGAGTAGTTAGAGAGTGGGATTGGATTGATAAAAAGAAGAAAAATATAATGTAGAAAGAGGGAAGATATGAGAGAGGATTCAACGAAGCGAGAGTCAAGTAATAGAGTGAGGATTTCCAGATTGAAACATGAGTCTTTTAAATCGCTGTAATCAAGCCAAAGGGCTGAGACACTGTAACATTGATAGTATTTATTAATTGATGCATGTTTGATTATATATCGATTCTATAGAAACTCTCATTTTGCCTTTGTTTAATTTCATTCAGGACGGAATCAAATATTTCTTTGTTTTATGCTTTATGTTAATAATAGTGGCAGAAGCCTGCATTAAATCCTAGTTGTTGATCTAAATTCCAAACAATGGTGTGATATCACATCGACCGTTGGATTATCCGGCATCGCATCGCATTGCAACATTCCATCGGTAGTTGAATGGACCTCAAGCCTTAAGACCATGCGGTTTACGATCACCGATCCATCGCATCGCAAATATTTCATGGTATGTGAACAAGCCTTCAGCATTAGGGAAGTGCGACATGTGATGGCGCAATGCAATCACTGATTAAATCACATCGCAGTGATTTAAAGGTGGAAATACCAAGCCCTAAGCCCTTGTGATTTTCTATTTCGATATCAGTTGTGGACCATCGGATTAAAGGTGAGGTGATCTATAGTGTACCACCGAGTGGCTCTATTAAATAAAGAAAAGATCTGTTGTCAGGCTTATATTAAGGAAATTAGAGTGGTGAAGCGAAAGGATTGAATATAAAGGGGAAAGGAACACAAGGCTGACTGTTGATATATTATCAAAATAATTGATTCCTACATCATTTGGGGTATTAGAGCACAGAGAGATTAAGGTTGATTACAGTAAACATGCCGCCAAGGAGACGAGCTGGAAGTGGTCGAGGAAGACTCAAAGCAAATGCAGTTTTGCTAGAGGAGATCCAAAGTCTGCCTACAAGGATGGAAACAATTGAGACTACTCAGAGAAGAACACCTGATGAAGGGGATGATAGTGCTAAGGAAGAATCTTCTGAGGAGGAAGAAGAAGAGGAGGAAAATGAAACTACTAGAGTTATTAAGATTTTTGTCAAAGTAGGAGGAAAACCAAAGGTGGAAATTCCTACGTATGAAGGGAGTCTCAATTCAGAAGAGCTATGGATTGGATTAGGTCATTAGATAAATATTTTGACTATGAAGAGGAAGCTAACGACAAGAGAAGGTGAAATTTGTAGTTACTATATTAAAGGGTCGTGCAACTATTTGGTGGGATGAGCTACAGACATCCAGAATGAGGAAAGGAAAGTCCAAGGTCAAGCAATGGGACAAAATGGTGAGTAAGATGAAAGCCAAATTTATGATTAAATATTATCAGTTAAATATTTTTAAATAATTGCAGAATTTAAGGTAAAAAGGAATGTCTGTTAAAGAATACATAGAAGAGTTTTATAGATTTAGTATTAGATCAGGACATGCAGAAGATGACATAGAGAAGGTAGCCAGATATATCAATGGCTTACAATATGACATACAAGATGAGATCATCTTGTTAAGTCTGAAGACTATTGAGGATGCCTATCAAGTGAGTTTGAAGGCAGAAGAGAAGATGTTGAGAAAACAGAATTAGAGGAATAGAGGAAGGAGCTTGATAAGAGGTAGAGGAACTACCAAACCAAAGGGAAAGAAACATCAACATGAAGCAGGCAGTTCAAGTAGCAGACCACCATAGAGAGGGGATTTTAATAGAGGAAGATTTACGCCTAGAGGAAGAGGCCGAGGAAGCGATATTTGGTGTTACACTTGTGGAAAATGGGGACATGTGTCATGGGACTATCCTTATAATAAACCAGCAAGTCAGAGGAATGAGAATGTGGCTGAGGCAAAGCCAGAAACATGTCAACTTATGGAGAAGGAAGAACCCCGTGAAGTAGGAGATTCCCTTGTTGTTGAGAAGGACATTTCTCAAGACAAAGAAAGAGATTGAAGAACAAACACAGAGGAAGAATTTATTCAGAACTACCTATAAATCCAAAGATAAGTGTTGCAAAGTATTAATTGATAGTGGAATCACTGATAACCTTGTTTCTATAGAAATGGTGGAGAAGCTCGGATTAGCAAAGGCAGTGCACCCTACTCCTTACAAAGTGTTGTGGTTGCAGAAAGGACATCAGATTATTGTGACAGAACAATGCAAGGTTGAAATATAGATTGGTACGTATAAAGATGTAATATTATGTGATGTAATGCTAATGGATGTATGACATGTATTGCTGGGAAGACCGTGGCAGTTTGACCAGAAAGTTATTAATTATGGGAGGAGAAACACTTATACTTTGGAGAAGGATGGAAATAAACATACATTGTTTCCATTGAAGGATGGCACTGATAAAGGAGCACATGGAAATAGTGTTATGCTGATGAGCAGAAAGGAGTTGTTGCAAGAGATTGGAAAAGGTGAAAAAATATATTTTCCTGTTATATAGAGACAAAAGGTAATTTTAACTTCCACAAACTTAGATGATTTACCTGAAGAAATCAAAATTCTATTAAAGGATTTCACTAATAATATTTTGGATGAGTTGCCAAATGAATTTCCACCGATCAGGAGTATTAGTAATCATATTGATCTAATACCCGGAGTGAGTTTGCCAAATAAAGTAACATACACATTAACGCCTCATGGGAATGCAAAAGTTAGAAGACAAGTGCAAGAACTGATGGATAAGTGACTAATCAGAGAGAGTCTTAGTCCATGTGCTATACCAATAGTACTCAGTCAAAAGAAAGGAGGTGAATGGCATCTATGCACAGATTCTAGAGCCATAAACAAGATCACAATCAGGGATAGATTGCCTTTGCCACACATGGATGATTTAATGGATTGTTTGAGTGGATCAAATAATTTTACTAAAATAGATCTGAAGAGTGGAAATCATCAAATATGTATTCGAGAAGGAGATGAATGGAAGACTACATTTAAAACAAAAAATGGGTTGTATGAGTGGTTATTGATGCCTTTTGGACTCACTAATGCACCTAGCATGTTCATGAGATTGATGAACGAATCTTGAAGGAATATGCACGCAAGTTCATTATTGTTTATCTTGATGATATTCTAGTTTCTAGTAAAAGTAAGGAAGAACATCTGGAGCATCTTAAATTGGTTTTAAGAACTCTGTAGAAAGAGAAACTACTGGTAAATATGAAGAAATGTAGTTTCATGAAAGAATAATTCATTTACTTGGGGTTTCTAGTTTCTAAAGAGGGATTGAAAATGAATCCAAAGAAAGTCCAAGCAGTTTGGAACTGGCCTATTCCCAGAAATATATTTGAGGTAAGAAGCTTCCATGGTCTTGCAAGTTTTTACAGAAAGTTTATGAGAGGTTTTAGTCAAATTTGTGCACCCATTCTTGAAACAATTAAGGAGACCAATCAGCCGTTCAAGTGGACAGAAGTAGTAGATAGGAATTTTAAATTGCTAAAGAGGAAAATCACAGAGGAACTGATTTTATCTTTACCTGATTTTGAAAAAGTATTTCAAGTTGAAACATATTCTAGCGGAGTTGCAATTGGCACAGTTCTGAGTCAAAAAAAAAGACCAATAGTGTACTTCAGTGATAAATTGAATGAATTAAAGAAGAAGTATTCTTCTTACGATAAAGAGTTTTATGCTATTGTACAAGCCTTGAAAAAATGGAGACATTATTTTCTGCCAAAGGAATTCATATTGTATTTGGACAATCATGCATTACGGTTCATAAATAACCAACCAAAATTGAACCAGAAACATGCCAAGTGGGTAGAATTTTTGCAGAGATTTACTTTTGTGATAAAGCACACAAGTGGTAAGTTGAATAAAGTCACTAATGCATTGAGCGGGGTAAGTTTTATTGTGCAAGAATTCAAAGTTGGTGTTGTATGATTTGAAGAAATGATTGAAATGTACAAAGATGATGTAGATTTCAAAGATATCTATACAACGGTTAAAAATTCGATAGTGCATAACAGAAGTCAATGGTTAGATTATCTCATCCAAGCAGGCTTATTGTTTAAAGGAAACAAGCTGTGTATTCTAAAATGTTCTATGAGGGAAAACATAATAAAGGAGAAAAATAGTGGATGATTATCTGGTCACTTTGGACAATATAAATCCTTTGCTCAAGTGAATGCTTTTTATTATTGGCCAAAAATGCGAACTGATGTTAAGAGATTTGTTGAGAAGTTTAGTATATGTTAGCATGTTAGGGGGAGAAGTTAGAATAAAGGATTGTATCAGCTGCTTCGAATACGAAACTGACCATGGGATTCAGTTGGCATGGATTTTGTTTTGGGATTACCAAAAACTCAAAGAGGAAATGATTCCATTTATGTTGTGATAGATATATTTTCCAAGATTACACATTTCATTGCTTGTAAGAAGACTAGTGATGCAACACATATAGCTAATATATTTATTTCAAAAATTGTAAGATTACATGGATTTCCTATAAGTATTGTGTCTGATAGAGCTACAAAGTTTGTAGGACATTTCTGGAGAGTTCTTTGGAAGAAACTAGGAGCTAACCTTAGTTTCAGTTTAGCATACCACCCTCAAACAGATGGATAGCCCGAAGTAATAAATAGGAGTTTGGGAAACATATTGAGAAGTTTAGTGTATCAAAATACTAAGCAGTGGGATTTAGCACTAGCTCAAGCTGAATTTTCTTATAGTGACACTCCAAACCGAAGTACTAGAATGAGTCCATTTTAGATTGTTTTTGGAATGAATCGAAGAGGGGTGTATGAGCTCAAAAAATTGGGAAAATAGGAGACAAGAAGTGTAAAAGCTAAAGAGTTTGCAAAGCATATGCAAAGACTTCAAGAAGATGTCAAAGGAAGATTGCAAGAATGCAATGGTAAATACAAATAGAGAGTGGATATGAAAATATGAGAGAAAGAATTCCAAGTGGGAGATACTGATGGTATAGAGAAAAGAAAGATTTCCTACTAAGACTTACAATAAACTGAAAATGAAAAAGATAGGACCATGTAGAATTGTAAGAAAGGTTTCAGCTAATGCATATGAAATTGAATTGCCAGAAGGAATTGGAATATCACCTATTTTCAATATTGCAAATTTGTATCCATACAAAGGGACAAAATCAGAGCTACAAGACGAAACTATAGAAGATGAAGTTAAAAACTCAAACTAGGAAGAAAAAATTCCAAAGACCCTTAAGAAAGAAGTGGAAGTTTTTTTGGAGAAAAGAGTCTCCAAAAGAACCAGAGGTCAAACTTATTTTCAATATCTAGTCAAATGGGAAGGATAGGAAGTGGAGGATTGTAGCTGGTCAACAACAGCTGAGTTGTAGAACTATGGAGTAAGCCATGAAAGTTTGAGAGATGATATTTTTCTTTCGTGGGAGTCTGATGCAAGAGCATCTGGACTTAGCTAGCAATGTGAAAGTTTGTTCACATGTTGTGGCTAAACAAATTGAATTTCACTGACTTGAGTGGTCAAAAGTCAGTTTTTATGAAGAGGGTTAGATCTCCCAAGAAATGAGTTGTATTTCATTATTGTAATAAGTAGCAATTGTTGTATTTTATATCCAAAGATAAGTTGTTAGCATAGGTGTGTGATAGAGCTGGAAAATAGAGATCTAATTGTTAAATTGTTTAAAATAGGGATTGAGTAGTTAGAGAGTGGGATTGGATTGATGAAAAGAATAAAAATGTAATGTAGAAAGAGGGCAGAGATGAGAGAGGATTGAGTGAAGCGAGATTCAAGTAATAGAGAGAATATTTCAAGATTGAAATAGGGACCTTTTAAATTGTTGTAATCAAGCCAAAGGGCCAAGACTCTGTAACATTTATAGTATTGATTAACTAATGAGTGTGTGATTGTATATCAATCCTTTGGAAACTCTCGATTTTCCTTTGTTTAATTGTATTCAGGACGGAATCAAATATTTCTTTGTTTTATGCTTTATGTTAATAACAGTGGTGGAAGCCCGCATTAAATCCCATCCATTGATCTAAAGTCCAAACAACAGTGCGAGATCATGCTAATAATTGGATTATCTCGCATAGCATCGCATCACAACATTCCATCGATAGTTGAATAGACCCCAGGCCTTAAGACCACACGACATGCGATTGCCGATCCATCGCATCGCAAATATTTCATGGTATGTGAATGGGCCTTGAGAATTAGGGAAGTGCGATATGAAATGGGGCGATGTGATCGCTGATTAAATCGTATCACAATGATTCAATGGTGGAAGTACCAAGCCCTAAACCCTTGCAATTTGTGATTACGATATCAGTTGTGGACCATCGGATCGAAGGTGAGGTGATCTACGGTTTACCATTGAGCAGCTCTGTTAAATAAAGAAAAGATCTGTTGTCGGGCTTATATTAAGGAAATCATAGCAGTGAAGCGAAAGGATTGAATATAAAGGGGAAAGGAATGCAGGGCCAGTTGTTCATATTTATCAAAACAAATGATTCCTACGTCAGTTCATGATGGTCTATGTCATGCATAATAAAATTAGATGCTCCTGCATGTGGTATAAGGAATTGATGGCACATCATGTTTTTTATAGATATATGGGTCAGTAAGATATCCAGTGAAATTGACTTGAATATCACCAGGTTGCTAAAGGTACCTAGTGTGCCTATAATGAAAAATATCTCTTGTATTACATCATAACTTGGAAAATAGTTGTAATAGTTATAATTGTATCAAATAGGTTACCTGTATAATGTTTGATCTAAGATTTGTATGTAATTAACTAGTTAGTCATACATGATGGAAGCAAGACTATAATCATGAGGGATGATCATGATAGCAGAGCTTAATTAAGATCATTAATGTAGGTATGGAAATTAGTATAGGTTGCGTGCTATGGTTAGTTCCGTATTCATCTACTAAATCATGTTTATTAGAAATATGACACATAAGCCTTGACAATCGGGTTACAAGACCATACCAGTACCACTCTATAATTGAATTGATAATGACTATGGAGTTCGTTATATAATTAATAATGATGATATAATGGTGAGCTAAAAATACCCCTTGCAAGTATTGCATCTTAACGATTAAATATAATACACACACACACACACACACACACACACACACACATATATATTACAAAATGGGAGCTTAGGAGCTAAATTCTAGGATAGGCTAAAAAGGTCTGTTATGATAGGAAACTGCTACATACATTTATATGAAATTATGATTTTAATATAATTTTTTATTGCTCTCGAGCCTTTAATATATATATATATATATTTTAAAATGTTGTCACAGCCCCAAGGAGACCCACATAAATCAAGGTGCATTATGGACTCTCATCACATATAGCACCAACATAATTCCGCCCAATGAGTTACCCATGTCATTAGTATTAGACTTGGACTATGCCTTATTATAATTCTTAGTTAAGTTTTTTTGAAATAATGTGTTCACTAATTTCAAATATATAACTAAAATAGTATCCATATACATGAATGATTACAAACTAAACACATCGCAAAAGACAAATATAGAGTGGGTGTTTAACTAGCCTAACAATCAAATTAGCTTATATGTAATGACAAATTTTTAAAATGAATAACCCTATTGGGTCATTTACATCAAGGAAACACTTTTTAAAACCATCACACAACCTCCCTAATCCCAACCCTAAATTCATGGTGTGATCCCAAAAACTTTGGTATTTGTAAACCCAAAATTACAACCTCAAGTTTATGACTCAAAATTTTTCCGATAGTTGTGTCATGTAGCACTTTGAGGACCTACAATTTTTTTTCCCCGTGTAAGATACCCCCTTAGTAATATCCCAATATCCCCATCAAATTTCTTTTTTTATTTTGTCTCTATGGTATTTAATCAAATAGTTTGTGTACATATGGTTGTAGGTGCACTTTTTGTAATTTATTTCCATAAAGGTAAACATAGAACCATATAGACACCATGAAAATGCTTCAACCCAACAACATTTAATTTAGATTAGACTTTGAAAGGGTACATACCACTAATAGAGATACTCCAATAATATATATGATAAATAAAATGATAAATATCAACCTACATGTTATGTATATATATGGTTGTAGGTCTCTAATAAGACAACCAAGAAATGTACCAACATTACAATATAAGTATTGATCTGTAAACCAATGAATATCAACTCACCCAAATGATAGATGACAACCCCAAGATCACTCCAATACACAACAACAATATTAGATAACCACATCAATTTAAATGGACACCCAAGAGGGAGCACAAATGGATATGATGAAGGGTGCAAGCCTATTTAAGTCAGCTACTCAACCTCCTCAATATGGTTGTAGCTCAACCCCTAAAAAGGAATAAAATTGGCCAATAGAAATATCAAAACTAAAACTACAAATACCGAAGGGAACTCAGCCCCCAAAACAACACAATAGATAAATTTAGTCGCTTATATATGACAGAACTGAACCTTCATGGAGGAGTAGAACTCAACCTCTTGGATATTGTGAAAATAACATGTATAAGAATATAGAATACCAAAATTTAATCTATAAATTAAATTGATAACATCATTAACTTACTCCTTTCGGGTCATATCTTCTTCTATGAAATCTAAGTGATTATGTACCAACACTTACTAGTGTGTATAGTTTCAACATCAAAACTAGTACCCAAAATCAGGGTTTCCAAGAACCCTAGACTCTTTCTCAATAGATCTCCAAAATCCTATTTCAAACTAAGTGAATGCAAAATATATAATATATATTATATATATATATATATATATATATATTAAATTTTGTTTTAATGTTTAGGAATATATATAATAAAATGATAAAAGTAATTTTTTTTAAAAAAGAAAATGTATCTCACATAGAGTTGTGTTTTTAATTACTGTGAATTTTAATATAAGAATAATTATATTTAAAAATGTAGTCACCTCGAAAGTTTTATTATATATAAAAAAAATTTGAAATGCTTAATTTTATCTTAAAAAAAGTATATTTATAAACCAAATTAAAAATATAGAAAAATAATTTAAAAATGTTTTTATTAGTTATAAATTAATATAAATTTATTTTTGCTATGAATATTGTATTAAGCATATTTATTAAAAGGATCACGACCATGGAATTTTACTTGGACCTCTCAATAAAAAAGTGCTTTAACTATGGGGACTCAACCAACTAAGCTAACCCTTAGTCTAATTAATATAAATTTATTAATCAAAATAATTTTGAAAGATCATCTTATCATTATTTAAAGATATATTTTTATCATATCTATTTTGGAAGAGAGCTTCAAGAATTTAATTTAATTATCAATAACTATTATGTGGATTGGAAGGATTTAACCTCCATAGAATATTCTTAGTAGTATAGACAAACCGAAGGTTGAGATTTATCTACAAAGTGGTTATACCATTTGTCTTCTTTTAATTGAATTGATTAATTAAAAAAAGGTCAATATGAAATGAGTTATGGTTATTTTGGGCATGTAGTATTGATAAGACATAATATTGTAACAAAGCCTATTTATAAATTAAGAATCTCCATGGTAAATTGGGCACAAATATCCATGGACAAGAATGTGGTTCATATGTGTTTAACTTATATAATAGTTCTTTTAATAATAATAATAATAATAAGTGTATTGAGACTTGCTCTACAACTATATGAGGGAGATGTTGTCATATAATATTTCATCAAATAAATTTAAAAAATATCATGTCAACTAATTAATGTAAAATAAGGAAAAGTATTGAATATGTTAACTCAATTAAACTTTTTAACAAAAAGACACATATCTACAATAATATTATCTATCAAAAAAAAGAAATAAAATAAGCTACATATAAAAAATTCAAAAAAACAAAAATAAAATTCAAAAAAACAAAAATAGTATCACATTCATTTAGCTATAAATAATTGATGCTCAAATATTAATGTTTATTCTTAAAAAACTCTTAAACTATATAATCTTTATCATATAGTAATGAAATAAACTTATTTATCCGTACCAAAATTCACATTACAACAACAAATTCATAAAAAAAAAAAAAAAAATATTCCATTCATGTCTCATAACATGATACCAGGAAGATACAACAAAATGGATAAACTCCTTCAATCCAAAAAAATAATTACATCCTATGTCTCATTTTCTGTCACGGTGATCAAAGTTGCAACCCAAAAAATAAACATAATAATATGCATAACAATGAAACAAAAACCAAAGAATTTCAACTAAAAAACCATCCATCCTCAAAAAATGTGCAAAAAAACCAAAGAAAGGTTTCCCCTCACATTTCCACGTGATCATCCCTCAATAGGGTGCCATGGGAAAAGCCTTGGAAGTGAATCCTCTAAAACCTTCTTTAGATAACGAATCTGATTCAA
>APFE030022599.1:5807-63584 GCA_000404065.3 Pinus taeda
AAAGAGGCCCGATCCACTCCATATCTTGGCCGAGGCTTCACTCAAGGATCAAGGCACTAAATAGCCTAGCCACAACACAAATCCCAAGAAATTTTGAGCATTTTGGGTAAATTTTGAATTTTTCAGTCAATTTACAGGTTTTCTCCATTAACGGGTCTCACCCCCGGTGAGACTCTTTGTCCCGGCAACTCCATTTTACAAAACTCAACATTTCTGGATTTGTCATGAAAAGTTACACTTGCTCATCCATTACTAAGAAATTTCATCAAGTTTTGGGCCTCAAGAAAGTCAAAAACATGCAAAAAATGACTTTCTGCCACTTTTTTGACACACAGAAAGCAGTCTTGGGAGATTGCAATTTTGGAGGGGCAAATGACCACCAAATTCAGAAATTCCAGTTGGGTTCGAAAGTAGACATCCAGACCTTTCCAACAAGCCCACTTTTGCCTCATTTGGACACCTGGAAGTACCCCAAAAGTGGTCCCAAAGACACGCGACCCGTCAGGCAGAGGTATGTGACCTGTTGGGCAGTTTTCACAGGAAATTCATCTACAGCTCAGGAATTCGCCCAGCTTTGACCAGTTTTGACTTGAGATGGGAATTTTCACCCTCTTTGATGTAATTAATGTATTTTCATGTTGCCATGACACTTATTTACCTATTCTAGAAGATTCATGCATGAAATAGCAAACATTTAATGAATGGATTGGTTTCCAAGTTTATAGAGGCAAGTTGTTTTGACTGCCTAGAGTTTAGTGCTAAGTTTAGAAGTGGTTGAAACAGCTCCTAGGATAATGAGCTCAACCCCTAGAGGCAGGGAAAGAGGTTAGATCATCTATATTATGTACTTTCATACTCATTTTCATGGTTGGACTCTTGAGGGAGAAGCTATCATTGTATTATTTCACTGTATCTCTGCAATTTTTGGCTAAGGAAGACCAGGGTTTTGCAGTCCTCTTTGGGATTCTTGTGGA
Organism: Pinus taeda; assembly: GCA_000404065.3. Classification (NCBI taxonomy): domain Eukaryota; kingdom Viridiplantae; phylum Streptophyta; class Pinopsida; order Pinales; family Pinaceae; genus Pinus; species Pinus taeda. Next base: position 6,782 of record APFE030022599.1, read on the forward strand.
CTCATGTGTTGATGGTGTGTTTCTCAATGTTCTTGTAAGCTTTGTTATGTGATTCATTTCCTTTCTTTACTTCTGCACATTAAACAAATGAAGTGTTCAAGTAAGAATTCATGCTTGCCATGCTCTGCTTTTAAGTTTGTTTAATTTCAATGTTTTCTACTGTCTAAAGAGAATTCAAAGTCATTGTTTGCTCTCTTTAGCTCTCTTCCTTTCATTCCTGACCATTCACTTCAGTTAAAGGCATCAACGATGTCTCTTACCTCGCCCCAAAGAACCTCCCTGCAGAAACTGTGTCCAATCCCCGCACCCAAAATTGCCATCTCCTCAATTTGCCACCAAAAACCCCAAAAAAACCCCAAAATCAATCTTTCTGATCAGTTTACTAGCCTAATATTAGTGTTACCTTATTGGTCTTCTCATCTATTGGATATTTTACGAGATAGACCGGAGAGAGCCTTCTCCTGCCCCGTAGGGCTAGCTACGAGGCTAAATGGTTTGATGTAGCCTTGAGGTTTTCCTTTCTCAGCCTGAGGTGAAATTTCAAGTGCTAACAGTCTACATCAAAACTTCTTTCACTGTGATGTTGATCTGCATGTTGTTTCAATCGATTCTGCAACAAAGTGGCGTTATCCTTTAAAAGTTGGACAACTTGTTGTTGATGCTCAATGTGGTCTTTCACTGCTTGAACCTTTTTCTTCTTGATATGTCCTTCTATATTGGTAGTTTGAGGAGTGGTAATTCCGACCAATGCATTACAAGATATGGTTGGATTCATTTCTTCTTTCTTGATGTGATCTTTCACTTCTTGAACCATTTCTTCCTGATATGTCCTTCTACCTTGAGAGTTTGAGGAGTGGTAATTATTGAAAATGCTTTACAAGATATGGTTGGATTCATTTATTCTTTCTCTGGGGTTAGTTCTTGGTGTATATCCTCTTCTTTTGATGTTTCTTGATCCTTTTCTTCCTCCTCTTTATAATCTATGTAAAACAATTTCTTCTCAGCACACTTATGACCTTTATTGCATTTGCCATCACAATTGTAACAAAGCCCTTTTTCTCTTTTTTCTTCCAATTGTTGTGGTGTCGCTTTTGTAGGTTGTGGAAGGTTAGGAGAAACAATACTTCCATGTTTATAGTTGTGAGGGATAGAATTTATTGTTTCCATAATTTTTCTTTCCACTTTTCTTGGCAACTTGAATGCCTTCTCCAATGAATCAGGTTCCCAAAGACGAACCTCATGTTTAATGTTATCCTTTAAAGTCCCTATGGAGACATCAATCCTCTACCTCTTTGGAATATCATTTTCCCTTATCTTCAATTTTTGAAAGTCCTCAATGTTCTCTGCCATTGAACAATTTTTTTTGAGATTTATCAATTGGCTAAAGAAGGCGTTTCTCTTTGGATCCTCATAATGTGCTATCATTTCCTCCGTGAAAATTGACAGCGTGGCAAGTGGTTTATGAGAACAAAGCCCTTTATACCATAAAAATTAATTCGGTTCTAAATAATTAGATGCAATACATACCTTTGGTAATAGTGGTACACCATGTAGATCAAAATATTTCTCCATCTATAGTATCCAATTTACCGGATCCTTTCCATCAAACTTCCTCATCTCTCTTTTTTCTTGATTTTAGGAGCTCGATCTTGAAACGACTATAACTCTGTAATTTTGGATCTTTCGATTCTGAAATCATGACCTATACTATTCCTCTGCGTCCTCTTTCCAATGACACTAGTCTAATCGAAATTGGATTCTCTAAGAAAGAGTTATGCACAATCTCCCAAGATGACATCATAATACCCCTTTTCAGAATATCAAAATTGTATGACGTGCCATGTGTCACTGTTTTGACTTTCGAATCTGAAAAATACACACAACAAAATAAAGTCCGTCCTCTTTCTGTAACTTCTTACGAAATTTCAATCTGATTCTCAGAGAGAAAGTTATGACGATTTTCCCAAGGTGACCTGTTTGGAATGTAATTCAGGGGTATGCAAAAACCCTAATTTCCTCAGACTATATATCCAAAAATATAACGAGACAAGATACAAAATTTGGAGCTGAGGTTAAACCAATTTATTCTCAAATGGGTTTTTGTTTTAGCTTCTGAAACTTCGTAGCGAAAGAGTTATAGCGAAAATCCCACGATGACCTATTTTAGCTTAAATTATGGAGTTTGCAAAAACCCTAACTTCCTCAGATCATAACTCCAAAAATATAGCGAGAAAAGCTCTGAAATTTGGACCTGAGGTTCAACGCGATTTCATCTCAAATGGGTTTTTTTTTTCGCTTCTGAAACGTCGCAGAAAAAAGTTATAGCGAAAATGCCACGATGACCTATTTGGAGTAGTGGAACCCTAGAATCCAAAGCTCTGATACCAAATGTTATGAAACTAGCTCACAAAAAGATAGATGAACGCCTTACAAATAAGCCTCTTTGAGGGGGCAACCTCCTTTAGATTACACAAATGAATAATTCTTGGATGATGCAAATGATAAGACCTCCTTTCTATATATAGGAATCTAAGGGGTCATAATATAATCAGAGCCGACATGAACAATAATATTGTAAAGGCACACTAATAACAATAGTGGGCTTCTATGGGGCACAATAATAACAATATGGGGACTACATGGGTACAAAAATATAATAAGGGGGTTGTACTAATAACAACAAGGGGTTACACTTAAACTAGAATTTATACAAAATAAAGAATGATAGGTATTACAGACTCATGTGCATGGATGTACCCATGTTACTTATGCAACGGATCGATAAGATTGCTAGAATACATAGACATTGAGGCAATCAGAGAAAACATAACAGTCAAACATGTAAACAAAACAAGTTTAATAAGGATATCACCCAATGCTCCTGGGTTATGTCTCCTGGTCTAGCCTTTCAGTGGCAGCCTCTCTATTATGTTTTCAAGTAGAGTTTTTACATCAATGAGCTTGATTTGAGACTCACTAAACATAATGAAGTCAGTATGAATGGAGTACACATAATCTCCTTACTGAAACTTGACCTCTGAGGGTCACAGTAGTATGATAGGCCTATATCGAGGAGCTTGCTTGAACCTCTCAAGTCTTCAATGGAGTACACAGACTCTTTGACAAAGACTCTCTCTGGCTCTGTTTGGCTCGATGTTGCCTTTAGGTCAGCTCGGCTTCTACTCTCTGTTCTTTGCTATTGGCTTCTTGTGTCTCTGTATGTGTTCGTCTCTGCTTCTGTCAGTTCATAGCTTTAAAGCCAGTTTGCTCTTTGACTGCTCGTTTCTGCTTCTCGACCTTCTAGTTTCCTTTCCTTTGTCCGTTCGAATTCCTCTGCTCTACGTCATCATCACTGGGTAACGCCTCGCAGGGAGGTGGCCACCTGTTTTGCTAATGAACTGGGTGTCAAATTCCTTGAATCATATGCAAATGACCGTTAAATTTGTTTGCTTCAAGATCGCTCGTGAACACGAATCGTTTGCCAACTCATCATCCACGTTAGACGTCAAATCCCTGTCATCTTGCTTTTTGACCTGTCAAATCTAGTCAGTCATCGAGACGCATCTCCATCGTCGATCTGGGCCCCTCAGATCTTGTGGTCGTCCTTCATATCGGGCGACTGAGTTGCACAATGTTTACCCATCTGATGCAGGCAGTTTTCTCTCTCTTCTGCCGGACGCATGTCGCTCGATGTGTGGCATCGGGCGAGACTCAGTCAAAACTGCTTACACTCGAAGCCTTCTGATATCCTACTAGTTTTGGGGAATTCCATGCTACGGAACTGGAACAGTTACTTTTCCAAATTTTGTTGCATTTTCGAGTCCGAGCGCTTTGGGGCTTTCCTTCACTGAGGGGGACGCCCTGCAACTAAGCACTAATCACGTATCAGAATCCACCTATGTTTCTCGAATTAACCTCCGGTTTTGCCAGTTTTGTGCCTTTGCGCTTTACCATGGGCCAACGGTTTGCGCGCTCAACTGAGGGTCCTTGTTGCTTTGCTCTGGCCACAACTACCATTGTCATGAGGATTCCTTCTGATAGCTTCGATCTTTTCTAGGACTTGAATCTTTTAGCATAATTGAAACAATCATGAAAACTTAGAGAGTTTTTAGGATCCAATTCGGATCACGGCCTTCCCACTGAAAAAGCTTTTGGACCACCAAAAGTTGGTTTTCTTTCAAGCACCCATCAAGTAAGGGTATTGCTTCCTCGCTTACTCAATTTCTATCCATTTCACACTGCTTGGCTTTGAACCTTTGAGTCCGATCCTAAGGTACTCAACGTCAGCTCTGCATGTAGTTCTTACCTTCCTATCCAGAACTGTATCTTCCTGCAACTCATTAAGATATTCAGGTAACAGATTATCAATAGAAGGCAATTGACTCTGCTCTTTGGGATCTTCAATTAATTAAGGTTCAAATAGTCTCAAGCTGTCTAGATTAACAACTGAGTAGATGTGCATGTAAGCTGGTAGATCAAGGTGAAAAGCATTCTCACCAATTTTCTCAAGTATATTGAAAGGTCCATACTTTATTGGCTTCAGCTTCTTACCTTCACCTTGCATTTTGTCTTTGTTGATATACAACCAAACTTGGTCTCCAACTTGGAAACTATGCTCCATCCGATGCTTGTCATGCCTTGCCTTGTACTTGGCTTGGCTCTTTTCCAGTTGTTCCTGTACTGGCTGGTGAATCTCTTGGATTTTTTCAATGAACTTGGTTTCCTTGTCCACATCACTGTGTCCATCAACTGCTATGTCTTTACCAAATGGAGACCTTGGTTTGAAACCAAGGTCTCAAAAGGAGATCTCTGTGTAGAAGAATGTTTAGCTTGGTTGTAAGCATGTTGCACATAGCATAAATGTTCATCCCAAAGTTTGGATGCTTGTTGCAATAGCCTCTGAGAAACTAGATCATTGTCCTGTTGACCACTTCTGTTTGGCCATCTGTTTGCGGATGAAAAGTTGTGCTTTTCTTCAGCCTGGTGTCCATCAATTCCCACAAGCTTGACCAAAATTTCCCAACAAATCGGGTATCTCAATAAGATATTATGGAAGTGGGTAATCCAAAATGAACCCATACATGCTGAAAGAACAACTTTGAAGTTTGTTCAGTTGTAATCTGTTTGTTATAAGGTATCAAAATACACATTTTGATGAACCTATCCACAACAACATATAAATAGTCATGACCTTTTCTAGATTTAGGCAGTCCTCCAACAAAGTCCATGGAAACACTTTCCCAAGGATGAGAAGGAACTGGTAGTGGAGTGTACAAGCCTAGTTTTCTATTGTTGGGCTTGCTTTTAGCACACATGGTACACTCTCTTACATATCTAGAAACTGTCTCATTCATTTTTGGCCAATAACAAAATCTTTGTAGCTGTGCAACCGTTTTACTTACACCAAAGTGACCTGATATTAGAGAAGTGTGTGCTTCTTGAATTATCTTTACTCTTTCAGTTTGTGGATGCATAGCTTCCCACATGATGCAAAGATGGTCCTTAAACATAGTAATTCAATTCTTATCCATTTGCCGGACTTAAGTTGCAATACAATCTTAAAAATCTATATCTTGAGGATATTGTTCTATGTAGCTCTCATGCAATACTGAATTATGCTTAAGTATAGTAGATGCATTTATAATTGGTCTAGATAACATATCTGCAACTTTATTGTGTATGCCCTTTTTATATCTGATGACTAAATGAAACCGTTGTAGAAAACCCATCCATCTATAGTGTCTTGATTGCTGCAACTTAGTTTGGGAGTGTAGATGTTGAAGTGGTTGGTATGTATAATTGTCTCTTTGCCCATTAAGTGATGTTTCCGCTTTTTCATACTCTGTATTAATGCATACAATTCTTTATCATATGTAGGATAATTAACTACTGCAGAATTAAATGTCTCAGAATGATAACATATGGGTTTACCGTGCTGCATCAACACTGCTCCCATGGCATAGTCATTGGCATCTGTTTCAATCTCAAATGGTCTTTGAAGATTGGGCAGTGCTAGTACTGGTGCTGTACTAATCTTTTCTTTCAAGGTGTGGAAGGCTTTCTGTTGTTTGCCTTCCCATTGAAACACCTTGTTCAACCCTGTTAAAGCATGTAAGGGAGCTGCAATTAAGGAAAAGTTACAAATAAACTTTCTCCAATATTGTGCTGCTCCTAAGAAGCTTCTAACCTTTGTAGCAGATTTGGGTTTAGGCCAGTTTACAATGACTGCAACCTTAGAGGGATTTATCTTCAATTCACCACCCCCTACTATATGTCCCAAATAATTCAAAGATGTTTTGCCAAATTCACATTTTGAGAGTTTAACATAAAGTTATTCTCTTTTCAAAACATCTAGTGTCTGCTTAACATGATTTAAATGTTCTTCCCACGTTTTGCTAAATATAAGAATGTCATCCAGATATAAAATAACAAAATCATCAAGAAAAGGTCTAAGTACATCATTCATTACTTTCATGAAAGTAGCAGGAGCATTAGTTAAGCCAAAAGGCATAACCAACCACTCATACAATCCCTGCTTTGTTTTGAAAGAAGTCTTCCATGCATCTTGTTCTGCAACTCTGATCTGATGATAGCCACTATGCAAGTTTAATTTGGAAAAATAAACAACTTCTTTTAACTGATCTAATAGATCATCTATGCGAGGAAGGGGATAATGATTTTTGATCGTTATCTTATTCAGTGCTCGGTAATCAATGCACATTCTCCACGAGCCATCTTTCTTTTTCACCAAAACAATTGGAGACCTACATGGTGATGTGCTAGTTCTGATGAATCCCTTCTCGAGCAGCTCCTATACCTGCTTCTTGATTTCTACATTCTCTAAAGCGGACAACCTGTAGATTCCGATGTTAGGTAATGGAGCATCTTGCTTCAAATTAATATCATGCACTATTTCCTTTTTGGGTGGCAGACCTTTAGGTTCTTGAAATAATACATCATATTCTGAAACAAATTTTTCTAAATCAGCTTATTGTTTAGCACCAAAGCCCTCAAATACATTGGTTTTATCAGGTTTCTTTTCCTTTACAACCATCAGTGAAAATTGTTTGCATGAATTTACAATTCGTTTCATCTACCCTGAGTTTATGAGAGTATAATTATTCTTGAGCTTATGAGCTCTTATAATATATTCGATTCCATCTTTAATGAGTAGATACTTGTTCTCAACTCTATAGAAAATAGCTTTTCTATCATACAAGTAAGGATTTCCTAAAACAATTCCACATATATCCAAAGGAACTAATCCAACTCAACACATATTTGATCCATCTTAATGACTAGATACTTGGTTTCACTCCTAGGAAAATAGCTTTTCTATTCATACAAGTAAGGATTTCCTAAAACAATTCCACATAATCCAAAGAACTATATCTAACTAACATCATCTACAAATGCAACACAAAAAAAACTTAAGTTTACAGTGTCTGTCCTTGTGCTTTGCTTTATCACATAGCCAACCTAATGGTATATGGTTTCTTGTGAGGTGTGGTTAGTAATCCCAACTTCTTTACAATTGCTTCAGAAATTAAATTTACTTGTGAGCCACTATCAAACAAAGTATCAATCTGTTGATGCTTGGAAATAACTAGAATATGAAAAAGCTCACGTCTTTTTCTCTCATTTTCTTCATTATCAGTAGATTGTGTAGAATTACTAGTAGATGCTTCAGAATTTTTACCTTTTATACCTGTGGCTATGATTGTTGCTTCATCTCCTGAGTTTGACCCCAAATCTTTTTGAATAGCTGTAACAATATTCTTCTTCTTGCCCTCAAACTTCTTAGGTTTCAGCTCCGGATGCAGAATCCAGCAGTGTTCATCATCATGCCCATCCTTCTTATAGTGAGTGCATGAGGACTTGCTTTTTTGTACAATGTTTGTCTTCCTCTCTTTCCATTTCTATTTTCTTTTCTCCTTATTTTTTCTTGCAGTGGGTTGGGATGATCCCCCAACATTTGGGTTCCCATTCTTACCTCTAGCTTCTAGATGCATAGCCTAAACGGATACCTCATCTATGCTAGTGGGATTAATCATGAGGATAGTGTGCCTCATGTAGCTGTGTAGACCACCTATGTACTTCAACAGAGTCTCAGGTGAGTCTAAAGAAATTCCTAGAATCAAAGCTCTTTTCCTAAATTCTTGAGTGTAACCTTGTACACTTTGCCCTTTTAGTTGTTGAAGAGTTTGCCAGCTCATCATGGCTTGCTGCATGTAGGCTAGTGGATAGAATTTCTTTTTAATTGCAGAAACAAATTCACTCCAGACAAAAAGAATCTTACCATGTTTCTTCATGTCAGCTTGCGTCCTGCCTTCCCACCATACCAAGGCAATGCCCCCAAGGCGTAGGCTGGCTAGCTAAATATTACTCTTGTTTGAGTCAATACTCTGCACTTTGCAATAAACATCAATCTGTCTGATCTAATTATCCAGCTTCTCTGCATTCAACTCTCCATCATATATTGGTAAGTCAAACTCAACATCTAATTTAATCAAAGATGTCTTCTTTTTATGTTCAGGGCTATTAGGAGGTGTGAGGAATTTTTCTTCTTTCCCCTTGCCTTTGGAGTGGTCATGGAGGAGAGATTCTTCTACTCCTTTGTCTTGTTTGGAGCTTGATGCATATTCATCTCTATGTTTCTTATAGTCCCTATACATTTCCTCCACCATGGATTTCAGGGTCATAAAACTGTCCATGAACTGGGGGTTTGATTCCAAGGGATTTTATTCTGACATTTTCCTCTTAGAATAGACTCTTCTAATTTCCGGGTTAGTTTCAGCCAATTCTCCTTCTCCTAATTTAAGCTTTGATCTAGTTAGCATTCAACAACAAAATCCAACACAAGATTGTCTAACCTTCATAACCTAGAGCTCTGATACCACTTGATTTGGAATTTATCCAGGATAAAGAATGAAAGGTATTACAGACTCATGTGCATGGATGTGCCCATGTTACTTATGCAACAGATCGATAATATTGCTAGAATACATATACATTGAGGCAATCAGAGAAAACATAACAGTCAAACATGTAAACAAAACAAGTTTAAAAAGGAGTTCACCCAATGCTCCTGTGCTATGTCTTCTGGTCCAGCCTTTTAGTGGTGGTCTCTCTATTATGTTTTCAAGCAGAGTTTTTACAACAGTGAGCTCGATTCGAGACTCACTAAACAGAATGAAGTTAGTAGGAATGGAGTGCACAAACTCTCCTTACTGAAACTCAACCTCTGAGGGTCACAGTAGTATGACAGGTCTATATTGAGGAGCTTGCTTGAACCTCTCAAGCTTTCAATGGAGTACACAAACTCTCTGACTCTCTCTGGCTCTGTCTGGCTCAATGCTGCCTTTAGTTCAGCTCGGCTTCTACTCTTTGTTCTCTGCTATTGGCTTCTTGCGTCTCTCTATGTGCCCGTCTCTGCTTCTGTCAATTCATGGCTTTAAAGCTAGTCTACTCTTTGACTACTCGTTTCCGCTTCCCGGTCTTCTGGTTTCCTTTCCTCTATCCATTTGAATTCCTCTGCTCTGCGTCAGCATCACTGGGTAATGCCTCGAAGGGAGGTGGCCACTTGTTTTGCTAACGAACTGGGTGTCAGATTCCCTGAATCATATTTGAATGACCGTTAAATCTGTTTGCTTCAAGATTGCCCGTGAACACGAATCGTTTGCAAACTCATCATCCACGTCAGACGTCAAATCCCTGCCATCTTGCTTTTTGACCTGTCAAATCTAGTTAGTCATCAGGATGCATCTCCGCCGTCAATCTGGGCCCCCTAGATCCTGTGGTCGTCCTTCATATCGGGCGGACAAGTTGCACGACGTTTACCCATCCGATGCTGGCAATTTTCTCTCTCTTTCGCCAGACGCATGTCGCTCAATGTGTGGCATCGGGCGGACTCAATCAAAATTGCTTATCGCCTCAAAGCCTTCCGATATCCTACCAGTTTTGGGGAATCCCACGCTACGGAACCGAAATAGTTACTTTTCCGAATTTATAGCGTTTTCGGATCCGGGCACTTCGGGGCTTTCCTTCACTGAGGGGGACTCCCTGTGATACGCAATTAGCTCTTAGCAATAATCACGTATTAGAATCCACCTTTGTTTCCCGAATTAGCCTCTGGTTTTGCCAGTTTTGTGCCTTTGCGCTTTACCATGGGCCAACAGTCTATGCGCTCGACTGAGCGTCCTCGTTGCTCCGCTCTGGCCATAACTGCCATTGTCATGAGGATTCCTTCTGATAGATTCGATCTTTTCTAGGACTTGAATCTTTTAGCATAATTGAAATAGTCATGTTTTTTGGATCCAATTCGGATCAACACTAGTAGTATAGGGGCCTAACAAAGAGTGCCCCAAGGATAATTCATTGACACCCAAAGGAAGCATAGAAATACAAGTCATGTTGGAGGCTAATTCACACATCCAAAGTGCATCATTTCTTAATAACACATCAATTTGAGGTAGCCACAACTCAAGGAAGAAGGTCGAGGGTGAAAAGAAGGTCTATTTGTGTCTTTTTTTAGGTTTGAGTAGTTGCAGGAGGGAAACCACATTAATTGAGGACAAGTCTGGGTGGTTTGTGGCATTGTTTGTGCATGGTTGGAGTGATTTTCTCCCTGTTTTGATAGGCTGCAGTCCCTATGATTGATTGTAGACTAGGTCAAGGTATGTAGGGGATGATTGAGAGGGCTAAAAGCTCTTAAAATATAGAACATACCTCCCAAAGAAGCAATGAAGGGGAGCAAACCTATGGTTGAGGAAGGCCGCAACTACTAGCACATTGTTGGAGCAATTTTGGAAGGCTATAACAAGTCTATTGGGTTCCCTAACTAGTTATTTGAGATTACAACAATATGCACAAGTTCCAAGGTATGTATTTGATGTGTTAAAGTTGATTTAATGCTAGTGGATGTAGTCTATAGGTTGGACAAATTGTATTGGGCATCTTGTGGTTGTTGGAGGGCAACAAGTAGGTGCTCAAAGTATCCCTAATTTTGTTGCCAAGAACGACATTGAAAACAATGAGGAAGGGTGAAGGTTTGGAGGCCAGGGATTGTAGACTTTGAAGGAAAAGTACAGGTATCCAAGTGGAACTTGTGATCAAGCCAAGTTCATTGTTAGAGGACTTCTAACAATGATATGTGGCAAAACTCCTAGCTGTTTGTGTATGGTTGGAGTGATTTTATCCCTGTTTTGATAGGCTGCAGTCCCTGTGATTGATTGTAGACTAGGTCAAGGTATGTAGGGGATGATTGAGAGGGCCAAAAGCTCTTAAAATCTAGAACATACCTCCCAAAGAAGTAATGAAGGGGAGAAAACCTATGGTTAAGGAAGGCTGCAACTACTAGCAGACTGTTGGAGGAAGGGTGAAGGTTTGGAGGTCAGGGATTGTAGACTTTGAAGGAAGAAAGCGGGTATCCAAGTGGACCTTGTCATCAAACCAAGTTCATTGTTGGAGGAATTCTAACAGTGATACGTGGCAACACTCCTACCCTATGTTTGTCTTCATTGGACTAGTGTAGGAAGACAATAGTGGGTAGAAGTCCCTAAGTAGATGAGGAGTAGCAGTGGGTAAGAAGTATCAAAGTGTTTTGTCCTTGAAGAACTAAGGAGCAACTAGTGAGCATGAAGACACTATGTGTTGGTTGTAGATGGACTTATGATCACCTAGAGGGCATATTGGAGGGCCGAGTTCAGTGACCTAAAGGACCAAGACCATTGATAGAGGCATTGACACATAACAGAAGCAAAGGACCCATAGTGTGTTCAAGAAATGACAAAGAAGTTGTGATTGTGCACTACATCAACTAGACTGTTAGTGTATCTTGTTCTTGTATTCTTGTACTAGTGGATTTATGAGGGCCATTATCCCTGGTACGGGATCCCTATACAATTGCATTATCAATTTGTTAATATAACGAAGTTGGGTTATTGTAAAATTGTAAAACGTTGTGTATATATTTGTGCGAGTGTTGATTTAATACTATTTATATTGTTTCATTGTGCAAAGTAATTTGTTGTGATACTTGGATTGCTAGCGTCAATGATTGCAAGATTCTAACCTAGACTCCAATATCATGGAAAAACAACACAAGGTTATGTCCTTTATAGTTTCAAAAAGGGTCATTGTTCTTGTAGATTTTAAATTTTAAAACTTGATAAAACCCTAGAGTTATTCATTATCTTAGCCCTACTTTTTATTGGTTTATAACTCATTTTGAGAGTTAAATTATATCATTGTTGTAACTTGTTTATTGCTATAATTCCCTATCTTTCATGCAAGATCTAATGGTTTGCAACTTGTTTTGCATGAGAATGCTACTTGATAAACCCCCTAAATCAACCTTGAGTAATTAACCAAATCTAGAATTTAGTTTAACCACCTTATCGTTAACTTGATTGATACATCTCTTTGGTTGTGAATTTGGTAGTTACTTAGGAGGCCCTAATTATCTCTGGATTTAGGAGTACTAAGCGCTACTAGGGAATCCTCTTTTGTGTTGGATTTATCTTTCACTCAAACATGGGAAGTTGTTACCTAGATGACAAAGATGTCATTTCTAATGTTCCAATAGCCTTAACACCTTGTGAAGGCTTTGCACTAAGGTGTTACATTTTGATAACATAGCTAACCACTTGCAAGATTTTGGAACTTCATTCTTTTGGGAAACAAGGCTAGGGTAAGACAATGAAGAGACTAGCTTGATAAGTCTCAAGCTTTGTATGATGCCTTGCCTGGAAGAATACATAATTATCATATTTTTGATATTCCATGGGTATCTTGGTGCTTGTATTGAAGTAAAAAGTGAAGACATAGAGTTTTAAGACTCAACTTCAGGATGGGCATGTAAATTGGGCGGTTAGTGCTAAAATTATCTAGCCATGTACTCATGTGATGCAATATGGGTAGTGTTTGTAAACCCTAAATAATACAACAATAATAGTGTGGAGCATTTGTGCTAAATAATTCTTATATGTGCCAAGGACTTGCAAGTGCTAATGTTAATGTGTTTAGGATCTTTGGTATAGTGATCAATGTTGATTGGGAGTGATTCGTAGTGAGGACAAATTAGTGGCCCAAAATTTTTGATGGTTTCTCTAGTTAGGGTTTATAGAGATTGACTTGCACATACTTCATAATAACATTTTAGTGTGCATATATATCTCACTATATATATATATATATATATATATATATAATAGATATTCACACACACAGTTTCCAATTGTTCAAATATTGTGAATTTGCAAATTTGATTTTTAGCATATGTTATCTTCTTGATTGAGTATATTTCAACACATGTTGTTTATATCAATTTGACATAACATATAGTTGAAGTGGTTAATTGATTTAACATATCCAAAAGATAAAGGAGTGGATTTTTTGCTATTACAATCCTTTGTGTTAAGACATTCTAATGTTATATGTCTTGAAGATTGTAGTTAATGGAGGTTAAAAACAAGAAAGAAATGAAACCGACAGGAAACTGAATACAACTACACAAGTAATAACTCAGGATTTACGTGGTAAAACCCTGACAGAGTGTCAAGGAAACATCCATGGGGCAAGGAATTGGAGTCTCTATTCAATCAATAAAATGATTCTCCTTACAATAGTTCGGGCATTCATCAGTTTTATATGGGCCTCCTCAGTTACATAACCGATGTTTCAATATAAAACTAACTTGTTAATAACTGATACATTTTACCCAAATTTACATAATTAATTGTCAACTTCCAACAAACTCCACCTTGACAACAATTTTCCTAATCCCTTGCCCATGCCCATTCATCATCTTTTCTGCAAGCCAAGAGAAGCTAAACACCATCACAGCTTCTCTACTGTAATTGGCTATGTGAATATGTCTGCACAATTCTCTCGTGTATGGACCTTTTGAAGAGCTACTTTTCTGCCATCGATCACATGTCTCAGAAAATGATACCTTACATCAATGTGCTTGGTTCTCTGTGATAAGCAAGATTTGTAGCCAAATGAATAGCACTTTGACTGTCACAAAGTACATTCACTTTCTCCTGCGTCCTTCCAATCTATTCAAGTAGACCCTTTAACCAGATTGCTTCTTTACTAGCATCTGAAGCAGCTATATATTCTGCTTCGATGGTGGACAATGCAATTGTTTCTTGAAGCTTTGACATCCAACTAATTTCTCCACCTGCAAGAGTAAAGACATAAATTGTAGTAGATCTTCTTTTGTCCAAATCACCTGCATAATCAGCGTCTACATATCCGCAGATTGATCCTTCACTACCATTAAATATGATGCAATGGTCACTTGTGCCTCTTAGATATCGAAGCACCCATTTCACTACTTGCCAATGTTCTTCACCTGGATTTGCTAGGAACTCGCTGACAACTCCAACTGCATGTGAAATGTCAGGTCTTGTAGATACCATTGCATACATTAAGTTGCCTATAGCATTTGCATATGATACATGAGACATATATTGCTTTTCTTCATCGGTTCTAGGGCTCAAAACCGAAGAAAACTTAAAATGGGAAGCTAATGGAACATTAACAGGTTTCACATTGTTCATACAGAACTTTTCAAGTACTTTCTCCACATACTTCTACCGTGATATCCAAAGCTTACCATTTTTCCTGTCTCTGTGTATCTCCATGCCCAAGATATGTTTTGTTGCTCCAAGATCCTTCATATCAAACGTCCTAGAGTGCTGAGCCTTTAACCTGTTGATCTCTTCCATGCTTTTGCTTGTAATAAGCATATCGTCAACATACAAAGCTAAGATAATGAATATGCCATTGAAACTTTTGAAGTATACACAATGATCATACTCACTTCTAATAAAGTTTTGAATCACCATGAAGGAGTCAAACTTCTTGTACCATTGTCTGGGAGACTGCCTCAGACCATACAATGATTTCTTGAGCTTGCAAACTAATATTTTGTTGCGACCTTGTACAAAACCTTCTGGTTGTTCCATATATAACTCTTCATTCAAATCACCATGTAGAAAAGTTGTTTTAACATCTAACTGTTCTAACTCAAGATTAAGTAATGCAGGTAGTGCCAACACAGTACGAATAGAAACAAGTTTTACAACTGGTGAAAAAATCTCATGAAAGTCGATACCTTCAACCTGAGAATACCCTTTTGCTACCAGTCTCGCCTTATACCTTTCAATACTTCCATCAACTTTCATTTCAGTTTGAAGACCCATTTGCAACCAACAACACTTCTCCCTTCAGGAAGTTCTACAAGATCCCAGGTATTGTTCTTGGCTAAGGAATCCATTTCTTCTTCCATAGCCATTTTCCATTTTTCGCTATCCGTATCATCTACTGCTTCCCGATAACAAGAAGGTTTCCCATATTCAGTAATCAAAGCAAAAGATGAAACAAAATCTTCATACCTTTTGAGAGTTTTTCTTTCCCTTGTAGACCTTCTTAGAGTGACTGGTTGTTGAACTGGTTCAGAAACTTCAACAACTTCCTTTGTATCTTCAACATTTTTTCTCCAGAAGTCTCTTCTTTCTTTTGACTGTCACCGAAAGGTCTAGCCTCCAACTGAACTTGTTGATTTGGCGATACCTGCACCTGTTCAATTCTTTCAACATTTTATTTTAAAAAGAAGATTCATCAAATGTGTCATCTCTACTAATGACTATCTTTCGCGATGTAGGATCCTGCAACCTGTATCCTTTCACTGCATAGTCATACCCAACAAAGACATAACATTTCGATTTTGGATCTAATTTTGAACGCTGATTTTGAGGAATAATAGAATAAACATCACAACCCAATACCCTTAAATGTGAATAATCACAAGACTGACCTGTCCAAACCTCTTCAGGAATTTTACATTTAATTGCTACTGAAGGTGATCTGTTAACTAAATAACAAGCAGTGGATACTACTTCTGCCCACAACTCCTTTTGCAAGTTAGCATTGTTGATCATGCTTCTAGCTCTTTCCATAAGAGTCTGATTCATACGTTCATCAACACCATTTTGTTGAGGAGTATAAACAACAGTTTTGTGTCTAACAATTCCTTCATCCTTACAGTATTGTTCAAATTCTATTGAAGTGAATTCGCCACCATTGTAAGTTCTTAAACATTTAATTGATTTGCCTGTTCTTTTCTCTATCATTGCTTTAAATTGTTTAAAGACATTGAATACATTAGTTTTATTTTTTAGCATAAAGACCCAAACTTTACAGGAGAAATCATCAATAAACATTAAAAAATATAGAGCACCTCCATATGATACAACAAGAGATGGTCCCCACAGATCAGAATGAATATAGTCTAAAATATCTTTACTATTATGATTCCCAGCTTTAAATCTCTGTTTAAACTGTTTTCCATACACACAATGTTTACAGAAATCCAACTTCAAGGATTTCAAATCAGGAAGTGATTAACGTTTCATCAGTGCCTGAAGACCTTTCTCACTCATGTGACCCAATCGCTGATGCCATAGGCGAGTACCTTCTTCTTTTTTCTGACACAGTCGCTGCTTTACTGACTTGAGTACTTCCTTTGAGTTTGTAAAGATTTTCGACCTTTTTTGCTTTCATAACAACTAGGTCGCCTTTAAAGACTTTCAGCACTCCATTCTGACCTGTAAACTTATAACCATCCGAATCCAACACTCCCAAAGAAATCAAATTTTTCTTCAAATCAGGTACATGTCTAACACTAGTTAATGTTCTAACTGTGTTATCATACATTTTAATCCTGATATTTTCCATCCCAATAGTTTGACATGATACATTATTACCCATAAACACAGAACTACCATTTACATTTTTATATGAAGTAAACCAATTTCTGTGTGGACACATGTGATGAGAAGCACCAAGGTCTAACAACGAGTTTTCAACACCTTGAGGGACATTATATGAAGTTTAATCTATCATACATAATTTTTTAGCAGACAAAATTTCGTCTATCATACCTGAATCAACCTGATTTGCTTCCTTTTTCGGGTTATCAGACTCTTGTCATTTCCAACAGTCTTTCTTCAAGTGTCCAATTTTATTGCAGTGCCAACATTTTTCCTTACACTTCTTTCCCTTTGATTTAGATCTGGAAGACCCCTTTGTTTTTTCTCCTCTTTCCTTTGACCGTCCTCTAGCTATCATGGCTTCTGATGTAGCTGTTTCATTACTGGATTTCCTTCGTACTTTCTTTAGACAAGAGAACTCCCACAACTAATTCAAATTTCAAAGAATCAGTGGTGCTTAAACTGATTGAAGTTATGAAATGATCCCATGATTCGAGCAGAGAATCCAACAAGGTTGTACCTTTGTCTTCTTCCTGAATTTTAACTTCCATATCTATTAATTGGCATATAAGTGTTTTAAAAACATTCAAATGTTCTGCAACTTTTGAACCCTCCTTTCGAAGACTGTACAATTGTCTTTTCAAATAAATTCTATTGATTAACAACTTTGTCATATATAGTTTTTCCAGTTTTTTCCATAAACCTGAAGCTGTACTCTCTTCAGCAATGTTGAAGAGAACTTCATCTGCAAGGCATAACCTGATGGTATTGAGAGCTCGAGCATCCAAGTCCCCCAAGTCCAAATTAGTCATGCTTGCAAGTTTCTTATTTGCCCCGTCCAATGCTTTGTGCAACCCTTGTCGCACCAGCAAATCCCTAACTTTCAGTTTCCAAAGAGCAAAATTGCTCTTGCCGGTGAATTTCTCCACCTCGAATTTTGCATTCGACATCTTGGCCATTTCTTTCCTCCTAGGGTTTCAGTCTTTCAACTAGCGTTTATTTTTGGTTTCCCTTTCTTCAAAAAACTTTTTGGATTCAAAAAATTCCCCTTTTTCAAACAAAGAAACCCTTCAACAGATTTAAAAAAAAATATTGTTTTTCTTTCCTTCAAAGTAATGAAAATCCTTTGTTTTTCTTTCCTTCAAATTTTAAGGAAAACCCTTTGTTTTTCTTTCCTCCAAATTTGAACAAATCCCTTTGTTTTTCTTTCTTCGAAATTTGAACAAATTTATGGAAAAATTTCTTTCAAATTATTTAAAAAAAATTACCTGGATCTATTTCTATTGATCGAATTCCTCTGGTGACAAGCAAGCCAAGCTCTGGAGCCCCTCCTCGACTGCTCTGGCAGCACACTTCCTTGTAGTCTCTGGCACAGTCCACGCAAAGACTCAGGTTCACGGGCAGAGGTTTTCAATACTCAAGCACTCATTTCCGTAGGTGATCAGCAAACCAGCCATGAACGAGCAGTTAGAGGCAGCGGGGCTGGCAGTGTTCTCTTCACAAGTCAGCAACGATGCAGCAGGTTCTGGAGTTTACACGTAAAGGGCTTCACAAGAATACAGTGGCAACAGTTTGGCAGCGTATAAGTCTGACGACATTCATTGTCTTTCATCACTCCTCGACGACTCCCACGCAGAGACATGGGCTCTGATCTTCACACAGGTGGTTTTCACACAAGCCACGCGAGCAACAATGGTATTCTGGTAGCGTAGCACTGGGCCTCAGAAGGTTTCCTTCGTTCCTCCTTGCATACAAGTTTCGATAGCTTCAGGCAACAAACCGCTCGCTTCAGGCAGCAAACGACTCTTCGTTCATTAACAATGGTAGCAACTTCAGGCAACAAAAGTGCGTCCCTCTGGCTCTGATTGCAGAGACTTCACTAGCAATCGTTCCACCGAAAACAAATGCAGCCTTCATGCAGGACTCAACTCAATTCATTTGGGTCTGATACCATTTGTAGTTAATAGAGGTTACAAAACAATAAAGAAATGAAACCGACAGGAAACTGAATACAACTACACAAGTAATAACTCAGGATTTACATGGTAAAACCCTGATAGAGTGTCAAGGAAACATCCACGGGGCAAGGGATTGGAGAATTTATTCAATCAATAAAATGATTCTCCTTACAACGGTTCGGGCATTCATCAGTTTTATATGAGCCTCCTCAGTTACATAACTGATGTTTCGGTATAAAACTAACTCGTTAATAACTAATACATTTTACCCAAATTTACATAATTAGTTTTTAATTTCCAACAAAGATTATGCCCTAAGCATTTTAGCACTGTAGTAATGAAGTACACTTATATGATATTTATTATATTGATCTTGAATTAAAAGGTGCAATTGAGTTGAAGAAAAGTGAAATATCACTTCTGTTATTTAATATTTTAGATAAATCTTAATGTTAAAAGTTTATTTAAGCTAAATCCAAAAAACTTAAGTAAATAGAGTAAATTTTTTGAATTGCATTAATTAATCAAAATTTCAAAATTTCTAGAAAATAAACATCTACTCAATTTTTTTCCGGAAGTAAAATAAAAAATCCAGAGAATTATTTTTACCAATTTTATGAAGCATTCAATCCATCCTTACAAATTCATGTAGAAGAGAAAACACAAATAATCACTATTACTTCTTTAAAGTCAAAAAGTAATGTTAAATAATTAAATTATTTACTTGGATTGGTTTATATGTGCTTTCATACTTGCCAGTGAACTTCTGAGAAGATTCAAGCTGTAGCGAAATAAAGTTCACCTTATTTATTTTATAAAGTTGTTGTCTATTTAAATAATAAATAGTAATATAGAAAATTGTAAGATTTTTTTGTTTTTTGTTTTTGGTTGATCTAGTTTATTTTTAAATAATTTGTTTATAAATAATAAGTACTTATAAATAAAATTGTAACTTTTTCTTTTATTTTTAGTATTTTGAGATTTTAATAGTGGTAAATGTCACATTTCTATTTTTAACAAATCAAAAATTAAATTTGTTTTGTACAACAAATTACTTTTTATATTAACTTTATAAATTCAAGCATCCAAAGAACTAACAAAATGGGATTTATTTGGTGAGCAATGATAAAAGAACATCAAATCATTATTTTTTAACCAATTGGAAACTAAGAAAACACTATTTTTAAATGAAACCTGTATGGAAGTTCATGGTTTTCCCTCCATCAATGACTGACCCATTTTTATTTTTAAATGTAACCTTTATGAAAAACTAGTTTTAAATGAAACATATATGAAAGTTCATAGTTTTCCCTCTATCAATGACCAACCAATTTTTTGATTAACAATGATTCAAAGGGTCAAATGATTATTTTTCAGCAAATTGGAAACTAAGAAAAAACTAATTTTCAATAAAAGCCTTATGGAAGTCATAGTTTTCCACTCTATCAATGACCAACAGATTGAAAAAGGAATGAAAACACAAGTCTCCTGCTATAGGGAGGAGTAAAAATAATAAAAGAGGATATCACCTCGACAATGGCAAAGAGAGCATTTTGGTCTATATAAAATAAGTTGTCAATGTCCATAATAAGCCTTGAAACGTTATTAATATTTTGTTTCAAATGTTGATGGGTACAGTGGTACATATTTTGATGTCACAATTATAATGAAATAACAATTTTTGCAGCTCAAAATAATACCAGTGCTGCCTTTCTGTTCAGAGAAACAATGTTACTGGCAATATAATACAAGCGTGTATAAAAAGAATACAACGAATAACAGCCAGACATACATAATGAATCGCGGACCAAAGTCGTAGTGTTGTGCAAATATTCTCAATCCTCAGGTATTTCAATAATGAGAGGCTGTCTTTCTGCGTCTAATTCTGCAGCATCCTTCCCAAAGAAGAAGCTTGATAGTGAAGTATTTCCTTGCTTTCTTACAGTATCTTGTTTGGGCTCTTCACCGCTGGTGTTTGACGTTTCAAACTTTCCCTGCATGTGGGCAAGGCAAACTTGAACAGCATCGTGGACTCTCACAAAATACCACTGCTTGCCAAGAAGTTCAAGGACTCCAGCCATGGCAAGTGTCGAGAGAACTTCTCGATTAGGATTCGAGAGGGCCATCTGTATAGTTAATACCAGAGGTAAAATTAATTTTTAAATTAATGCTAGAAATAGTACAAGAAAAAGAAAAAATTCAAGGCATGTATGTAGCACAAATTCAAGAATAAGCCTCCTATTGCATTCTACCTAATATAGCTACATTAGATGCAGTTTTCCAGTTTTATGTTATTCCATCTAACAGATGAAGCTAGTTTATTTCATTCTACAAGAGAGAGGCAGCTCAATATCTAAAGCAGCTGTGTTCAACTAAGCACTTCTTATAACAAGCTTCAACCCTCGATATAAAAAAAAAAAATAACATGTGTTCAAGTAAGAGTGAATTTTTCTTGGATATCTTCTTTTGTTGACAAATATATCATTCTTGGATGTACTAGACCTGAATGTTGCGTGCTTTGTATTCTTGATAGAGCTCCTTCAAGGCCTGAGCAGCACTGGAGTCAATGTAGGTGACCGCTGTAAAAACATGATGATTGTTATCCCCGTTCTGAAAAAGAAGGTACAAGTGTTGAACTAGTCACTACAATGGGTTTCTGCTTCATTCCATTATGATTAAGGTAATGAATTCAAACTAACAAAAAATATTCATTGATTGTACCTACAATGACTAGTAAGCATGTTAACCAAAACAATTGAACAAATCAAAGATAAGCTGCATTTTTCTCTATTCTGCAGAATGGGAAACATTTCATACATCATATGCCTTGTCAAATATCTGGTCTGAAAAGAGATAGAGAAATATATGCTGGTAACTGTTCGTACCATATCAGTAGCAAAAGTTACCAATGAGTACGAATCAAATAAGCAATTTATCTCCGTTTTCAAAACAATCAGTCAGTTGTCTTTACAGAGATTATGATGCTCAAGCTATTCATGAAAGCAGAAAAATTCGAGACACACAAGTTTAGTATATTATTACACAGTTACACCCTTACTTCAGTATCTCAACTTTCATTCCAACAAGCACAAACTACAGACTATCTCCACGGAGAACATAAGGGGGAGATTCTAGGACATGGTCAAACTCACATGGTCTAAGGTTTAGGTAAACAATCTTTTGTTTAATAGTTAACCATTGCAAACAAAAATATACTTGGTACACAATTTGAATAATAATTCCTACACTGCGATGGTTTATACAACACAATTTTCATTATTAAAAAGGTTAGGCTTGTTATTGCTAGAACTAGCAGGGGTCTTAGGAGGGGACTAGTAGCTCAAGGGGCAACAATGGAGCGATAGCCCACTGCCACTTCAGCTAAGGCTCCTTGCTCTTTATGGACTTTCACCAATGGGAGGAGTCCTGGTGTAAAAGGAATCACAAGAATAGATGGATCAATGACAAGATATGGTGATTCCTAAAACCCATTCACAAGAGAGGCTTAAATAATTGGCTTGCTTGCCTTGAAAGCTAAGTTGCACGAAACGGGGAAACGGGGAAGCGAAACGAAACGCGGAAGCGAAACGAAACGCGACCTCCCCAAATTTTGGAAACAGGGAAACGCGAATATATATAATAATATATATATATATATATATATATATTAAAAACATTTAAAAATTGTTAATATATATATGTGCAATCATAATGATGAGAGAATGAGAGGCCAAGCTATTTTATAACTTTAGAAAATGGTTTCTAGAAGTGATTAGAAACCCTAAAAAAAATTAAAAATAATTAGAAAATATAAATAAAATAAATAAAATAAATTATAAAAAAAAAAAAAAAAAATAAAAAAAAAAAAATAAAATAAAAACAAGTGTTATTTTGTGGGAAACGGGGCCCGTACGGCGTGGAAACGTGTTTCCGTGGCGTGGAAACGCGCCCGTACGGACGGAAACGACCCCTCCCCCTGCGTTTCCTGCAACTTAGCTTGAAAGCAAGGTGATTGGCTCTCTAAGAAAGGCTATGAGGATACCTAGACCTAGGGTTGGAGGATATGCCTTGACAAGGGGCTTCCTAGGCTTAAGGATCCTTGTGAAGAAATGGATTCTATGTAATCCTTGTGGAATTTGAGTTATAGAGTTGTGGGTCAACAAAGAACCCAAGTGCACCCAAACTAGGTCAAGGGTATGGACTCTGGGGTTGATCAACCAATGAGGGGCTATTTGAATGCAATGATCTAAGTGAAAACACTAACCCAAATCAACCTAGGGCAAGAATTGGTCATATGGCTATGGCTTGCTATATCTCGGGATTCCCCGTCAGATTTGCCTCAAACTTGGAGGACCTCTAGAGAAAACTTTAGTGTAGTAGTGGACCAAAAATCAAGGTGTTTGGATGGCTACAAAGGAATTCGATTGATGCCCTAGGTGACCCTCTAGGGTTAGGCCTAGAATTGAGAAGAGTGAAGAAAAGAAAGATAAATTTGACCACCAAGAAGATGCAAGGATCAGTGCCTTGCTTAGGGGGCTTAATGGAGTCAAGATACACCTAGATCGAGGAATTTTGTGAGCTAAGGAGCCCTAATTAAGCTTTGCTAGCCTATTCAAGGGCAACGACTAGGTAATTAGATATTTATACTTCAAATTTGCCAAAGAGATGAAGTTTCGAGGTCTTTCAACCTAAGAGGTGCCTCTAGGAGCATTCACCCAATTTCTCAAAGAGCAAAGCATGCATTAAGTTACTTATTCAAGGTCCCAAAATTTTTTTGCATTACATTAACCCATACAAGAATAATGATAAAAATATACATGCATTTGACAAATAAGATAACAAGAATAGCTTTAAAGGTTCACTTACATGAGAGAGAGTATATCCATTCATCAACTTTGCTTTAGAAAGAAGCTCCAAAGACAATAGCGAAAATCCCAAACATCATAGTGCATCAAGAAACTCCAAAAAGTTCACCCTAGCAAAAAGTGCAAAAAATTCTCAAGAGATACTAATCCAATCCAAGTGATGATGAGATGTTAGAATGAGCCTCTCTCATATTTATACAACTCTAAAGGGAATTTGATTTGACTAATTGGCCTAATTTAGCTCCAAATCCAATCGAAGGCTAAGCACTAAATCAAACAGAGAAAACAAGAGTATAGACCTAACCCACTTTTTCCGCCGAATCCCCCCACCATTCCATTCCCAAAAGTGTCCATGATAAGTAAACAAAATTACTCAACTATACCAATGAAAAGCCATACCTTTGGGGTTGGGAGACCCACCTTCAAACATACGATCATAACATATGGGCAAGGGACCACATCGCTGGTTCAGGTGGTGGAGATAGTGGCACATCGAGCTATCTGGTGGCTACAACAAACTGCTGGTTGCCGACTAAGGACCATCTAGGAGAATAAATTTCTCCTATGGACACTACCCACAGGTGGTCAGCAACAAGGCTAATCTTGTTGGAAATGCTTTATAACTCCATGGATATAATTTGACACACTTATTTAGACATGTCTCGTTGACGTTTTTGTTAAAATAAAATTGCTTTGTGCTTTTGTACATTCAAAATTTTAAAATTGTAACCACAAAAGAAGTTAAGCTGGCCAGGATTAGCATGTTCCATGAACTCTATCTTTTAAATACACAAAAAACATTGGGACCCAATTAAAGAGTTGCACAAGTGAGATGAGAATCATGTATTAATCCTATAATTTCTTGACTTCTATCTAGAAGAGACTAGGTTTTAACTTGTAAGCTTTAAGACTAATACTACAATAGTCCTAAATAGTGGCCTCATTATATGATTTTAGTCAAGGAACACCATTTAATTAATTGTTTTAAATTGAAAAACGCTGCTTCTTTTTGCACAGAATGTCTAGGCAGCGTGACAATGCTCAGAGTAAGGGTTGTCACTCTTAAATCCTTACTCACTCCATTTAGACTCTCTCTTAGACAAGTCAAGGGGGGTAGTCCCTGGGTGAATAGATGAGGATAGCCTGTGAAAAAAGAAACAAACTCTAAGAGATTTTAATGATGGATAACTTGATGAATTTAGATGATTAAATCAGAATGATAGATTAAACGCCAAAGTAAACAAGACATGACCACAAGATAGAAATAATTTTAGACCAGTGCCTTCGATGTTTGAATTAACCATTAATAAAACAAGCTATCCAGACGATTTTCAATATGTGACAAAAAACGACAATTATAAATAATCCATGAAAATGCCCAACACTGTCACATGCAAAAGATTCTAGATTTAAAATGATTATCGTTAATGACCAAGATCTAGATTCAATTAGCCTTTTTCAACAATAAAAAATGTTTGTCGCACCTTGACCATAGGAAAATTAATGACAAATGACACTAAGGAACTTTAGGTTAAAAATTTTAAATTATTCCTTAGGGAATAATTTTTAATGGTAACTGAAAAATTTAAAATCTTTTAATGCGACGAAAAAATGAAAAGGTCACAAAATAAAAATTTTAATGGGCCATAGGCCACATCTAAATTTTCTTAACGTTAAAGCACAAACCCTTTTTATTTTATTTCAAAATCCTTAGTCACCAAAGTTGAAAAAAAAAAATTAATGTTTTAGGATTTTAAATATTTTAGATTTTTTAGACTTTTGAAAATTTTATATTTTTTTAGATTTAAAAATTTTTAATGTTTAGGATTTTTAAACTTTTTATAAATGTTTTCTTAAGACTTTATAAATTAAAAAAAAATGAAATCAAATAAAAACAAAATAAATTTTTTTATTTTTATTTTAATTTTAATTTTTAAAGGGTTTTTTAAATGTTTTAATTTTTTTTTAGGATTTTTAAAAGTTTTTCAAATTTATTTTTTTA
This sequence comes from Pinus taeda, assembly GCA_000404065.3. Lineage (NCBI taxonomy): Eukaryota > Viridiplantae > Streptophyta > Pinopsida > Pinales > Pinaceae > Pinus > Pinus taeda. The sequence continues at coordinate 32,388 of APFE030022599.1, forward strand.
TTTTTATGATTTTATATTAAGTTAAAATGGTTTCATGACAAAGCCAAATTAATAAAACCAAAAAAAACCGAACCTAATCTGAATGAAATGAAAATCGAATCAAAAATTAAAATACATTCTAATCTTAAAGCGTTAATTTATATACAAACCCAAGGTAAAAGAATTTATTTATAAATTTAACCTAACGCATTCATAAAAAAGGAAAGAAAGAAGGAATCGAATGTTTATTAGTTGTGAATGTAGGTGTGCGTGAGGAGCTGAAGCTTGCTCGACAGAAAGGATTGAGGAGCGAAGGGAGCAGCGAGGGGAAGGTGAATTGTGGTAGCAATGGACAAAGGGGTTGCAGGGAAGAGGAGTTGAACACAGCGAAACTGGAACGAGGGGAGAAGGGGCTGCGTAGGGTGTGTGGCTTAGATCAGGTTTGCGGAGGGAGAAAGCAGACAACAGGGAATGGCCAGCAGATGGAGAGCTAGAGGAAGATGGATGCAGGAATCCGCAAGTTGATGAGGAGCAGCAATGACTGCGTGGAGCTCGACAGTGACGATGCAGGATAAGCAAAAGCAAGGAGCAAGGATCCGAGGGAGATGAGGGTAGGCAGCACGCTAGTGAGGATGAGTTGTACGCAGGCTTATGGACAACGTGAAGGCTGTGACAGTAGATTGGGAAAGGACTGGTGGTGTGAAAGGGCGGCAATGAAATCACGCAGATGGAGGGTTTAGTCGTGGGTATGCCAGCGATGAGGGGTCAACAGGTTGCGTGGACAGGAAGGGAAGAAATGGATCTACACAGGCCAGATGGCAATGTGAGGAAAGCGTGCGGGATTTGGAAGAAGTATTGATGGATGGAGATGCAATCTTGATAGTTTTCGACAGAGAATAGATCAAACAGCAAAGAGAAGAACACTGGCAACAAAACTTTCATCAAAATTTCGAAATTTCTTCAACAAAATCACAAATACAAACCCAGAAATTTCCGGATTATATTTCTGCTTGAAATTTAGCAGTGAAACCCTCAAAGACTTCTAAATAAAATTTATATGTTCTGCTTCAGATTTATTGCTTGAAACCCATGTAAGATCGCTTCTAGATAAACAAAAATTTAAAACCCTAGACTGCAGAAATGATACCCCTGCAAGAGCTGGTTCTGAGGCCAGATCTTACCCTCCAGGGCCTAGATCTAGCTTCAAAATAAAAATTCACCTTCAGATTTGCAACATGCTCCTGAAAACAAATAGCCAGAACCCGAATATGCAAAAAATAAATGAAACCCCGGAAACCCTAAGTCAGAAAAACAAAAAAAATTACAGATCTATGTACATAAATGGCAGATCTATCAGATCTAGGGAGTGTGAGTCCGATTCCGCTCCCAAATCTAATGATTTGCAGCTCCCAACAGCTAGATTTGACAATTTATCACATAAAAATTAAAATTTTTTGAATTTTGGATGAGGTACTAAGCTTGAAACCCTTCATGCATCACCCATAAAAATAATATCTTATGATAAACCCAGGATCAAATTCAAACAAGGCTCTTCAAAAAACATGAATCGGGAGTTGGCTGGTTCAGCCGAGAATTTTCTCGAACACCTGATGATGTAATAATCAAGGATTTTCCTGCAAAACTCGATTCAACCATTAACAGAGAGAGAGAACAATAATAAAATTAAGATCTAATAGAAATACCTGCTATTATATTCAAAACTTAAATTACCATTCAAACCCCAGCGACTTGAGCAAGATACTTGTACTTAAATCGCTCTTCAGAAAGCTATATCAATGGCCAAAAATAAATATATGCACGAAAATAATACATCTTACAACATTTCCATGAAAAGCAACACTAGCAGAAGTTAACCCCAAAGTCTTTCTTTATTGTTCATAAAAAAGATTACAAGAGAGAGCTTTCCGCTTAGTACACAATCAAAAGATCGAATCCTCTCAACTGACAACTAACCCCCTATTTAAAGATAAATTTCCCAACAACGAGTTCGAGTGATCTTTTTCAAAGTGATCTCGATTGTTGATGATGATCAAAATTTCTTTTAATCTCATCCGTCGAAATTTTAAATATTGAGGAAATTTCAAAATTTTCAATTAAATGCATTTTAATATATTCAAAAATTAAAATTTTGCATTTATTTCCTCAAAAATTTGACTTTGACTTAACCCCAGGGACCTAAGATATAAAATTTAGCAAAACAATCAATTAACCTTAGTCTATGGACCAGTTAAGATTTAATTTTTTAAAGGATCCACGAATTTTACCTCTGGGAAATTTAAATTTACCTAGGGCCTAGGACCTATGAGGGGATAAATTATTTTTCTAACCCCCAAGACATTTTACATCATGAATTTTTTATTTTTTTATTTTTACATTTTTTACATCTCAAGGGGGAAAACCCATTTGACCAAGACCCCCACAGACTACCCATTTCTGCGACACAAATATAATCTAGCAGATCAAGCAATTTGTAATAAAATAACCTAACCAAATAGTTAAGACTATTCCCAAATTACTTTTACATAGACTCAATCTAGCACATTAGGACTCCCCTAACATTCTGATGACAAAATCTATTCCGGCTATGGGGTAAGGCTTAAGGAAAACTCTACTGATCATGGATCGGTGAGACAAAAAACCTTCTGGAATGTAGATCGTCATTAAAAAATTAGGTTTACCTAGGCAATTACATACACAACACGGATTTGTTGAGATTATTTACAATTTACACGTGCAGAAAGGGTTTACAATATAACATGATCAGGCTGATGATGATAGTCGAACGGCATGGACACGTTGATCAAGAGCTATCCCTTTTGCGGAAAAGGGGGTGTACTGCTATGGGTAGTTGACATGTAGTGGTCAACATCTGCCTCTACTTGGGGACACGTTGCTGCACTGTAGGAATGTGAGAATCCAAAATCTGCATCCACGCAACACACAACAAAACATAAGTAGCGTCCATCAAAAAATCATCATATAACATTAAGCACAGGAAAGATATAAGCTCTTCATTTATTAACATTCTAGTAACATGAAAAGTAAATCTAATCCTAAGACATAAACGAAATGCTAAAAAGATAATGAGTAGGGTTAGAAATACAGAGGATGCCCCATGGCATCAGATGCGTTCAATAGTGTATACTGAGCATTTGCCTGCTTTCAGGCAAATCTGTCAGTTGCTTCTCGGATGTGCCATGTCCAATTCTGCATATGGTAGGACTTTTTCCTATCCAAAAATCAAGCTACTTACGACCATCTGATGCATCAAATTGCTTTCTTATTCTCTTTCTCTTGCGTTTTTCTTTGTGGAACATTCTGCTTCAAAACTCTTAGATGAAGTATGTAAGATATGCGTGACATGTCTTTTTTCATTTTGCATCTGATCTTTTATCATTTTCAATTTTATCCGGGTCACCTTCAATTAACCACTTTTCAATGGAACAAATGACCTCCTCATAATAAGATGGAGCTTGTTGCAACAAGTAAGGAGGCTTTTGATCTATTGACGTCTCCTTGCTTCTTTCATCCTTTGATCGCTATTGAAATTTCTGTACTTGTATTGTAATGGCATCCATCTGGCTAGAGTGTTCAACCTTCATAGCACTGATTTCCTTGGCATGGTCTTCCTCCATGGTCAATAACTTATTCTGAAGACATATCTGACTAGCTTCCATATCATTTATTACTTTATCGTTCTTTTCCTTTATGGTCATCAAGCAATGTTGCATAGAGTTTATCTCTTTCTTATGATTTGCTTACATGGTAGCCAACTGATTATTATAATCGAATGTCATGATAGTCATTTCTTCATCCATAGTTAATAACTTGTTTTGCATAGAATTAATTTCCCTATCATGATTAGCTTTCATGGTTTGCATCACCTTATCTCGCTTTTCCAGGTGGGTGTATAAAGTTCTCATATCATTGACGTAATCAGTTTCAATTTTTTCTTGATTAATCTCCATATTTTTTAACAGTCGCATTAGTTCTTCTATAATTTGCTTCTAATTATTATCGACATTGATTTGACAATTTGTCTCTATCTTCCCATTGTCATGAATTTGATTTGTAACAGTGCAAGTGGATGACACACTCTGATATGGAGAATTGTCTTGGAATCTTTCATCGACAGCTGGATCCTTCACCAGATCACTTTCATTCTGTTGCATAATTTTAGGGGCACAAGGCGAGTTATCTTGATAACAATATCTATCTTTAAAAGGATGAACGATGTCTTGTAAAGAAGTGAAAGAATCTTTAGGACAATTATTAAACCAATTCAAAGCATCACCCTCTAAAGAAAAGACAAATAAACGCATTTTGACATCTTCATGATCATAATGGGGAGAATTACATTATATGAGCATTATACGAAAAAACCTACAAAGATGCTTTCTAACAGCGACTAAATCAACACTTGAGAACAAAGACAATTTATGAATGGCAACTTTCGGAATATCATGGAGAACATTAGTAAAATGACACGGGGTAAACGAATAATCCATGATGAATAATGAGGGACCAAATGGATGATAGAGAGAGACCTCTGCTCAAGAAATCAAGAGATGAAAGAAGTGGAGTCGCCACTTGAACATGAATCTAACTCTAGGATCCAAAAGGCAACAAACAACCGGATATAAGGGAGGGTTTCTTGTCTGAGAATAAATGAAAAGAAATGGAGTCGCCACCCAAACAAGAAACGAACCGAGAAGTCCAGGTGATTAACGAGATGACGAAAGATAGGGCGATGAAAAGATCAAATGACGCTAGGAAAGGCTGACCGCTTGACAGGCTAATGAATGGCGGAAAAGATGAGATGTGCCAAAAAATGTTGACTTTGCCGGCTCAAATGAATGATAGAAAGATGAATGTCGTAAAGCCCAGGCCCAATAAATCGGTCCTCGGCAACAGCGCCAAAAAATGTTGTCTGCATAGAATGTCTAGGCAGTGCGGCAACGCTCAGAGTAAGGGCTGTCACTCTTAAATCCTTACTCACTCCGTTTAGATTCTCTCCTAGAAGGGTCAAGGTGGGTAGTCCTTCGATGAATAGATGAGGATAGCCTACAAAAAAAAAACAGACTCTAGGAGATTTTAATGATGGATAACTTGATGAATTTAGATGATTAAATCAGATTGACAGATTAAACGCCAAAGTAAACAAGATGCGACCACAAGATAGAAATAATTTTAGACCAGTGCCTTCGATATTTGAATTAACCATTAATAAAACAAGCTATCCAGACGATTTTCAATATGTGACAAAAAGCAACAATTATAAATAATCCACGAAAATGCCCAACATTGTCACATGCAAAGATTCCAGATTTAAAATGATTATCATTAATGACCAAGATCTAGATTCAATTAGCCTTTTTCAACAATAAAAAATGTTTGTCGCACCTTGACCATAGGAAAATTAATGACAAATGACACTAAGGAACTTTAGGTTAAAATTTTTAAATTATTCCTTAGGCAATAATTTTTAATGGTAATTGAAAAATTTAAAATGTTTTAATGCGACGAAAAAATGAAAAGGTCACAAAATAGAAATTTTAATGGGCCATAGGCCACATAAATTTTCTTAATGTTAAAGCACAAACCCTTTTTATTTTATTTCAAAATCCTTAGTCACCAAAGTTGGAAAAAAAAAAAAAAATGTTTAGGATTTTAAATATTTTATATTTTTTAGACTTTTGAAATTTTATATATTTTTAATTGTTTCCTAAGATTCCTAATAAAAAAAAATTTAAAAATAAAATAAAAATGAGTAAAAATGAAAATAAAATAATTTTTTATTTATTTTTATTTTTAAAGGGGTTTTAAAATGTTTTGAATTTTTTTTAGGATTTTAAAGTTTTTCAATTTTTTATTTTTATTTTTTTATTTTTATGATTTTTTATAATAAGTTAAAATGGTTCATGACAAAGCCAAATTAATAAAACCAAAAAAAATCGAACCTAATCTAAATGAAATGAAAATCGAATCAAAAATTAAAATACATTCTAATCTTAAAGCATTAATTTATATAAAAACCCAAGGTAAAAGAATTTATTTATAAATTTAACCTAACGCATTCATAAAAAAGGAAAGAAAGAAGGAATCGAATGTTTATTAGTTGTGAATGCAGGTGTGCGTGAGGAATTGAAGCTTGCTCGACGGAAAGGATTGAGGAGCGAAGGGAGTAGCGAGGGGAAGGTGAATTGTGGTAGCAATGGACAGAGGGGTTGCAGGGAAGAGGAGTTGAACACAGTGGAACTGGAACGAGGGGAGAAGGGGCTGCGTAGGGTGTGCGGCTTGGATCAAGTTTGCGGAGGGAGAAAGCAGACAGCAGGGAATGGCCAGCGGATGGAGAGCTAGAGGAAGATGGATGAAGGAATCCGCAAGTTGATGAGGAGCAGCAATGACTGCATGGAGCTTGACAGTGACGACGCAGGGTAAGCAACAATAAGGAGCAAGGATATGAGGGAGATGAGGGTAGGCAACACGCTAGTGAGGATGAGTTGTACGCAAGCTTATGGACAGCGCGAAGGCTGTGACATAGCAGATTGGGAAAGGACTGGCGGTGTGAAAGCGCAACAATGAAATCACGCAGATGGAGGGTTTAGTCGTGGGTATGGCAGCGATGAGGGGTCAACAGGTTGTGTGGACAGGAAGGGAAGAAATGGAGCTACGCAGGCCAGATGGCAATGTGAGGAAAGCGTGCGGAATTTGGAAGAAGTACTGATGGATGGAGATGCAATATTGATAGTTTTCGGCAGAGAATAGATCAAACAACAAAGAGAAGAATGCTAGCAACAAAACTTTCATCAAAATTTCGAAATTTCTTCAACAAAATCACAAATTAAAACCCAGAAATTTCCAGATTATATTTCTGCTTGAAATTTAGTAGTGAAACCCTCAAAGACTTCTGAATAAAATTTATATGTTCTGCTTCAGATTTATTGCTTGAAACCCATGTAAGATCACCTCCAGATAAACAAAAATTTAAAACCCTAGACTACGGAAATGATACCCCTGCAAGAGTTGGTTCTGAAGCCAGATCTTACCCTCCAGGTCCTAGATCTGGCTTCAAACTAAAACTTCACCTTCAGATTTGCACCATGCTCCTGAAAACAAACAGCCAGAACCCAAATATGCAAAAAATAAATGAAAACCCGGAAACCCTAAGTCAGAAAAACAAAAAAAATTACAGATCTATATACATAAATGGCAGATCTATCAGATCTAGGGAGTGTGAGTCCGACTCCGTTCCCAAATCTGATGATCTGCGGCTCCCAATAGCCAGATCTGGCAATTTAGCACATAAAAATTAAAATTTTTTGAATTTTGGATGAGGTACTAAGCTTGAAACCCTTCATGCATCCCCATAAAAGTAATATCCTATGATAAACCCGGGATCAAATTCAAACTGGGCTTTTCAGAAAACACGGATCGGGAGTTGGTTGGTTCAGCCGAGAACTTCCCCGAATGCCCGATGATCCAATAATCAAGGATTTTCCTGCAAAACTCGATTCAGCTGTCAACACAGAGCGAGAGAACAATAATAAAATTCAGATCTAATAGAGATACCTGCTATTATATTCAAAACTTAAATTACCATTCAAACCCCAACGACTTGAGCAAGATACTTGTACTTAAATTGCTCTTCAAAAATCTATATCAATGGCCAAAAAGAAATATATGCACGAAAATAATACATCTTACAACATTTCCACGAAGAGTAACACCAACAGAAGTTAACCCCAAAGTTTTTTTTTATTGCTCATAAAAAAGATTACAATAGCTTTCTGCTTAGTACACGATCAAAAGATCGAATTCTCTCAACTTACAACTGACTCCCTATTTAAAGATAAATTTCCCAAAGGCTAGTTCGAGTGATCCTTGTCAAAGCAATCTTGACCGTTGATGAGGATCAAAATTTCTTTTAATTTCATTTGTCGAAATTTTAAATATTGAGGCAATTTCAAAATTTTCAATTAAATGAATTTTAATATATTCAAAAATTAAAATTTTGCATTTATTTCTTCAAAACTTTGACTTTGACTTAACCCCAGGGACCTAGGATATAAAATCTAGCAAAATAATCAATTAACCTTAGTCCCTGGACCAGTTAAGATTTAATTTTTTAAAGGATCCATGAATTTTACCTTTGAGAAATTTAAATTTACCTAGGACTTAGGACCTATGAGAGGATAAATTATTTTTCTAACCCTCAAGACATTTTACTTTATGATTTTTTTTTTTTTACATTTGACCAAGACCCCATAGACTACCCATTTCTGCGACACAAATATAATTTAGCAGATCAAGCAATTTGTAATAAAATAACCTAACCAAATAGTTAGGACTATTCTCAAATCACTTTTACATGGACTCAATCTAGCACACTAGGACTCCCCTAACATTCTGGTAACAAAATCCATATCGGTTTTGGGGTAAGGCTGAAGGAAAACTCTGCCGATCATGGATCGGTGAGGCAAAAAACCTTCCGGAATGTAGATTGTCATAAAAAAATTAGGTTTACCTAGGCAATTACATACACGACACGGATCTGTTGAGATTATTTACAATTTACACATGCAGAAAGGGTTTACAATATAACATGATCAGGCTGATGATGATAGTCGAATGGCACGGATGCGTTGATCAAGCGCTACCCCTTTTGCGAAAAAAGGGGGTGTACTGCTATGGGTAGTTGACATGTAGTGGTCAATACTGCTTACATTAACAAAAAATATAATCCAATTTAAAATATGCAAATGGGTGTAGGTCTACCTAAACGACAAAAAATCATGTCAGTCTATGCCTCAAATGGGCAACCTCTCGCATCTCTCCAAAGGATAGAGCTTTTATTTTTCAATGGCACATTTACTTTGTCAAAAAGAAAGACAAGATACATAACGCACCACCATTAAAACAAATTCAAAACAAAGCCTCCACAAAATATACAAGGTGACATTCGAATACAATGCCAAGAACTTTTAAAATGTAAAGGGTCAATGGAGTTAACATGACATAGCAGAGTGACCTTCTAAAAAATCCCACTATAAAGGATGTGATTCCAAGTGTCTAACACAACTTCCCTATGATTACACAAACTTGCACTTTTTGAGATGAAGTCCAAGAAACTCAAGCATGCTCAAAGTGAAATTAAGAGGGGGTCGTTACCCACCATCTGTGGGTGATAGCCATAGGAGAAATTTTTTCTCCTAGATGGTCCTCAGTCGGCAGCCCCTTGCAGCCACCACATAGCTTGATGTGCCACCATCTCCGCCACCTAAGCCAACCATTATGCTCCCTCACCCATCTATTATGATTGTATGTTTGAAAGTAGGCCTTCCAACCTTGAAGGTATAGCCTTTCATTATGTAGTTGGGTATTTTGGCTTACTTATCATGGAAACTTTTGGGCATGGATTAGTGGGGGGGATTCGACGGAAAGAATGGGCTCGGTTATTTTAACCTTCCAAGAGAGACTTGGAGTTGTGGAAAGACACTCCTACGAGGGTCCCGCATGAGTTGGACACTGAGCTCTGGGAGCTCCTGAGGTCTTGGGGTACTTCTTGGAGCTATGAGTGACCATAGGGTGAGTGGTTCACCTTCCCTTAGTGATGCGCTATGTACAAGGTGAGTGGTTCATCTTCCCCTGTGATACCCCAGGATGGTTGACATGTGTGTAGGGTGAGTGGTTCACCTTCCCCTACAATTGCTGACACATGTATGTAGGGTGAGTGGTTCACCTTACCCGATTGACATATGCATAGGATGAGTGGTTCACCTTCTCCTATGGCATATGAGTGTTGGAATTTCTAAGTCTAACTGTTAGAAATCTTTCATGTACTTTTTGATTTATTTTTGCCTACTTGTTTTGTTTAATTAACAAGTTATTTACCATGTAAATACTGAAAATACATACAAGTACATGCTCAACATTACAGATCATCAACTGAAGGAAAAACAAGAACACAAATGACATTGTTGTTTTTTGACCAATGTCCCCAGAAAAACCCAATGCGAGAAAATCGATGCAGCAATCTGAGGGTTTTAGTATTAAGTAGTTTTAGAATACAATATGGGTGCCAAACCGGCTCACCCAACAGAGAATGATCTCAGCATTAGTACCTCTCAGTCGGAGACAGATATTTCAACTAAAACCCTAGATGAAGAATCCCACAACTCTCAGCTCCAATTTGCCCCACGAAATCTCCAGCGTCTGCCTCTAGGTAGTAGGGACTGCATCAGCCTCTTTGGCCCAGCGTCACCCCAACTAGCCCTGTATCAGCCTCTAGAGCCTTTGTGTCACCCACGCTAGCTCTCTCTGGCACTGCGCAACTTCTGGCTGCCTCTGCGTGGGCCCTGACTAGCTCTGCGTGGCCTCTAGCTGGCTCTGCGTCCCTCTCTTCTGGCTTCTTCGCTGATGCTCCCGGTACCCACTGTGCTTTTGTATTCACTGCCCCTCAGCTGCAACTCTGATCACCCCTTCGATTTCCTCTGCAAGCCTTGCCCCAAAAAATCGAATTCTTGATCAACTCGGTGTATTCCCCTCAAGCCCCCTCTTATACTTTTCTCGTTGACAATTCAACGAGCGAGATTAAGTCCCTAATCAACAACTAAGATTAACTTTGGCTTGATCCATGACTTTTGGACCTTTCTAACACAATTTCATATTAATTCACATTAATATTTTATTTTCCCTAAGTTTAGACTTAGGGACTCCATTAAAAATATTAATTATTTTAATTTCTCCAAAATTGTTTAAAATCTGCCCAAACCATTTATGGATATTAGCGATTTCATGTGCTTTAGCCTCTCCACCAATTTTCGTGGCTAGAGCACATCCATGATCCGACGCTAACCCAAATCAACACTCCCTCTTAGTGAGGACTGTGCTCTAGTAATACTCCTCACAGAGCATCACCCTGATCATCCGACATCGATCCTTGTGCTGATGCTAGGCTTGCTGCCCAACATTCTCTGCACTTCTGCATCATGTACTGCTGCCCATGGCCCTGCCACTGCTGCATCCTTACGGCAACCCCTCTCTTCATGTTGCATCGTGCTACCCATAGCATTGCCACTGCTAACTGTTGCACTGCAAGTCAGTTACAAAGAAGTAAGTAACTGATCTCCCAACTCTGACATCTCTGTTAGGCTAGAGACACCCAAGGTGCAGAAACCCCCTCTGTCGCTGACAAGTGCCCCTTCTCTGACCTCTGCGCTATTCCAGCAACTCCATGCATCTCGCACTGCTACCTCATGTTGTCCTGGGAATCTTGCACAGTAGCTCCCTCTGTCACTCCATCCGCATTTGTCTCTACCGACATCCACTAGTACTGCTACTCCTCTTCGGGGCTCCTGTAGCAAGGTATAATCCAAGAGGTTGGGTACCTCGAGGATCCTGCCCCTCATCGCCTGTAGTCCGTTTGATTATAGCTCGATGTATTGCCACTTCCTTTCAAGTGGCGTATGAGCATTCATGGCACAGTCATCATCTATCTCCACTTCCTTTTTCGCCCTTGCTGGCGCAACCTTGGTCTCGGAAGCCTCTCCCTCGCTCTTCTTCCTCGGACACTTGCTCGCATAGTGACCCAGTTCCCCACAATGGAAACATTTGACCATGGAGAGGTCCTTCTTCCGTTTCTCCTGCTTTCCCTTAGATGCTAGGGTAGCATCCTCCGCTTCCTCCTTCTTGATTCTGACCTCCTTGCCGCTGCTTCCCGCCTTGGTTAGCCTTTTGATCTCTTCTTGACGAAGAGCTGCCCACAGTTCCTCCCAATCTGGAAGGGTTGACCTGCCTAGTATGCTCTGCATAAACACCTCCCAGTCTTCTGAGAATGCGTTCAGGGTTGTCCTTACCATCAATTCTTGATCCAACGTGGCCCCTATGGAAGTCAGCTAATCCTGGATCTCCTTCAATCCACTGAGGAAGGTGTCGATTTGTTCTCCCTTTTGCATCTGGTATGATCGCAACTGATTTTCTTGGAGCATCTTCCTCTCAACATAAGTATGCTGATACAATTTTGTCAGGGCCTCCCACAATGCATTTGCCATGTGATTTTCGGCAATATGTGGTACTACATGGTCCTTGACCCTGTCAAGGATGATGCTTTTGGCCTTTGCCATTGCCTCCTCATACTTATCGTTCTCAGCTAGGTCAAATGGGATTGCTATCGTCTTCAAGGCGAAGTGCTTGAGACGATTTTTGTCTAGAATGGACAAGATTCTGACCTTCCAAACAACGAAGTTTGAGGCTCCATCCAGTCTGTCTCGGTCCCTTACCCCGTTCACTGTCATTTCGCTGCACCTCTACTCCCCTTGTAGAAGTTCTTGGTGTGACTCCCTCTTAGCTTCGATTTCCCTCCTTAAAACCCCTCTACAAATGTCGAGATTCCCCCACTCCGATCATTAGTGCAGCTGCACCACTGATCCAGATTTCTTGGCTAGAAATCCTTGACAAAAACTCCCTCCTCCTTGGTCTTGCTCTGTTAGGTATTGTTCTGACCACAATACGTCACCAACTTCACTCCGCAACTTACCCATAGCCTCCTATGCCTCAGCAAACTGAAGGTTAGAGCTTCTAGGCTCTGCGCAATCCCGGCATGGCAAAATCTGCACCTCCTGGCCTCAAGTGTCAATCCTTCCTGACTGAGAAAGATGATCAGGCACTACGTAGGTCAGGCTTGCTCCCTTCTACCACTGCATTGATCCTCCTCCCGGCTCAAACTTGACCTGCCTAGTATGCTCTGCATAAACACCTCCCAGTCTTCTGAGAATGCGTTCAGGGTTGTCCTTACCATCAATTCTTGATCCAACGTGGCCCCTATGGAAGTCAGCTAATCGTGGATCTCCTTCAATCCACTGAGGAAGGTGTCGATTTGTTCTCCCTTTTGCATCTGCTATGATCGCAACTGATTTTCTTGGAGCATCTTCCTCTCAACATAAGTATGCTGATACAATTTTGTCAGGGCCTCCCACAATGCATTTGCCGTGTGATTTTCGGCAATATGTGGTACTACATGGTCCTTGACCCTGTCAAGGATGATGCTTTCGGCCTTTGCCATTGCCTCCTCATACTTATCGTTCTCAGCTAGGTCAAATGGGATTGCTATCGTCTTCAAGGCGAAGTGCTTGAGACGATTTTTGTCTAGAATGGACAAGATTCTGACCTTCCAAACTACGAAGTTTGAGGCTCCATCCAGTCTGTCTCGGTCCCTTACCCCGTTCACTGTCATTTCGCTGCTCCTCTACTCCCCTTGTAGAAGTTCTTGGTGTGACTCCCTCTTAGCTTCGATTTCCCTCCTTAAAACCCCTTTACAAATGTCGAGATTCCCCCACTCCGATCATTAGTGCAGCTGCACCACTGATCCAGATTTCTTGGCTAGAAATCCTTGACAAAAACTCCCTCCTCCTTGGTCTTGCTCTGTTAGGTATTGTTCTAACCACAGTACGTCACCAACTTCACTCCGCAACTTACCCATAGCCTCCTATGCCTCAGCAAACTGAAGGTTAGAGCTTCTAGGCTCTGCGCAATCTCGGCATGGCAAAATCTGCACCTCCTGGCCTCAAGTGTCAATCCTTCCTGACTGAGAAAGATGATCGGGCACTACGTAGGTCAAGCTTGCTCCCTTCTACCACTGCATTGATCCTCCTCCCGGCTCAAACTTGATGACGCAGGCACTGTGTCACCCCTTCCTTGCTGCTTCTCCACTAGCAACAACTTCTGTCGCTCAAGAGTCAATACAGATGTTTCTACTGCTGCTGCTCTGCTCAGTAGATGCCCTCAGTTCTCTTGTCATCTGCAACCACACTTTGATACCATGTTGGAATTTCTAAGTCTAACTGTTAGAAATCCTTCATGTACTTTCTGATTTATTTATGCTGACTTGTTTTGTTTAATTAACAAGTTATTTACTATGTAAATACTGAAAATAAATACAAGTACATGCTCAACACATTACAGATCATCAACCGAAGGAAAAACAAGCACACAAGTGGACTGTTGTTTTTGGACCAATGTCCCTAGAAAAACCCAATGTCGGAAAACCGGTGCAACTATTTGAGGGTTTTATTATAAAGCAGTTTTCGAATACAATTTGGGTGCCAAACTGGCTCACCCAACAGAGAATGATCTTGGCAGTAGTACCTCTTAGTCAGAGACAGATATTCTGGCTAAAACCCCGAATGAACGATCCCACAGCTCTTAGCTCCAATCTGCCCCACAAAATCTCCAGCGTCTACCTCTAGGGACTGCGTCAGCCTCTCTGGCCCAACGTCACCCCAACTCGCCCAGCATTAGCCTCTGGAGGCACTACGTCAACCTCTAGAGCCTCTGTGTCACTGACGTTGACTCTCTTTGGCACTGCGCAGCTCCTAGTTGCCTCTGCGGGGGCCCTGACTGGCTCTGCGTGGCCTCTAGTTGACTCTACATCCCTCTCTCCCGGCTTCTATGCTGATGCTCCTGGTACCCTCTTTGCCTCTCTGCTTTTGTATTAACTACCCCTCAACTGCAACTCTGACCACTCCTTCGATTTCCTTAGCAAGCCCTGCCCCAGAAAATCGAATTCTTGATCAACTCGGTGTATTCTCCAAGTGACCCTCAAGCCTCCTCTTAAACTTTTCTCGTTGACAATTCAACAACCGAGATTAATTCCCTAATCAACAGCGAAGATTAACTCTGGCTTGATCCATGACTTTTGGACCCTTCTAACACAGTGTTATATTAATTCACATTAATATTTTATTTTCCGTAAGTTTAGACTTAGGGATTCCATCATGGACGCATCATGTACTGCAGCACTCCCTATGACTAGGATGCATGGTGTTCAACAACTTGATCTGGGACCATGGACTGACTTTAGTCAGTGGAGAGTGGTAAGGTCTTGCGAGTCAGTCTCGATCACTTCTTTATTATTACTTCATGGTTCAACAGAGTAGAGTAGAGCAAAGATGACAGCGATGGTACATGATGACTAGATGGCATGATGATGACAGATGGGTTGGCAGGTGGAATTCTCCCTAGTTGAGAGGGACTATTAAAATTGGCAACTAGGGCCAAATTCCACCTTTGGGCAGCTCATATGATAGACTATTGCATTGGATTCCTCTTTTCGAGAGGTCCAAGTTTGATATAAAGATCATCTCATTCGGACAAGCAGAAGTGAAATTTTGAATTTATTCACTCACATGTGCAAATTGTTTAGGTCGGCCTCAGCCTAATGTAGGCTCAAGAAGCCCAATAGATGTGTCTTTTCACCCTCAACAAATTGTACAAATAAGAATGACCTCTCACCTCATCTGGACATTATTCACTCACACATTCTTCTCTCTCTCTTCATCAAATTGGTTTGTACAGCTTGGGTATCCCCTGTCTCTCTCTCACGTGTGGATGAAGGATGAATTTCAGGGGCAGATTGCAGGCCGAAAATTTCAGACTTCAGACCAGCATTGACTGAAGGGTTCTTGACCTTGTTTGACTATGTTTTAAGGGTCAAAATTCCGATTTTGGGAGGCCACATTGATTCGCACTAAAACCGAGATTTTCTGGACATGTTAACCTGCGTTGACTTCAAGGTTTACTTCTGTTTGACTGCAGAAAATTACAGCAGATTTTCTCCCTCCTTTGACCAAGCTGTTTTGGGCTGTGCATTCGACCTCCTATTCAGGCCGAGTTTGACCAAGGAAGACTGAGCTGCATTGGAGAAGGTTTGATGTTGTTTTGACCAGCACTGACTTTCTGGTTAGGGCTGAAGTTTGACTGCAGTTGACTACAAAATTTGTTAGGGCCGATTTAACTTTGTATTGGGATATTCTATTTGATTTTTGTGCACTCTCTTTCTCTGATGAACTATTGAATAATAATAAGAAGATTTGATCAAAGGGTTTTCCCCACATTGGGGATTTTCCCTCACATCCGCCAAATCTGGTGTCCTCTTGTCTTGGCTTGTCTTTTGCATATGTTTCTATGTTCTATCTGCATTTACTGTCAATGTGATTAATGGTTAATGTGACTGCTACCGGAAATTATTGGAAATTGTCATTGGGCTGCTAAGGAACAATGAAGTAAATTGTGCTTAGCATAGAACATACCATTGTTATCTAAAATTAACAGTATTCCTCTTCGGTGGCCCCCACTTCCCACTAAGAAATCGATTTGCCTTCCTTACTCCTATGTTGGAGCATCCTCAAGTCAAAAATGCCAAGTGGGGTCCTCCAAACCCACTCTTCCTAAGTCTAAGATGGCAAAATTGCAAAATTGGCAACACTGATAAATACAGATTTGAAGGTCAAGGACATCAATTGTTTTACTTTGGACTTGTCCTCAACCAAACATTTAACTGAATGGCACTTAAAAGCATATCACATAAGGTCAATTTGTGTGGATGTGATCTTAATTAGTTTCTAAGTGCTATTTTCTTGAGATGTTAATCAAACCATTGCAAACACGAGTTTTTCTTTCTTGTATACTTCATAAATCAGATTTGGCATTGATCCACAAGCTTCTAACTCATAATACTTTAAGTGAATGATTTTGGTTTATTCTATTGTCTTAGAAGTGTTATCTTAAGGCATTTAATCACTTAATTGTTAGAATCCTTATATATCTTTACATTTTTATATATTTGAGGATCATATATTGAAGTAAACCATAAACTCTCATAGACTAATTTACCATAAATATTTACTTGAACTCTATTATTAATGGACTAGGGGATACCCCACTTGGCCTTCTGAGAGTTGGCCAAAATTGAAGGGGAAATTGTGTTGAAGTGATAGTGGTACAATCTCCATCCATTAACCCAAGGTGGCATCTGTGGTTGGACATTCCAGTTGGATGTCGACTTAGGCAGTAACACCACCAATGGAACTTACGAAGTATTAAATAACAAGTTACAACAAATAAATTGAGAATAAAATAAAAAAATCATTATCATGGAAATTATTTGCCATGGATCTAATTTATACAGACACATGTCAATTGCAGAAAAACAAACATCTTGTTGGCCACATCCAATATAATATCTATGTATGTTGCAATCAAAGTATATGATAATACTTACACCAAGTTAAGACTTATGGTTGAAGGATATACTACAGAAACTAAAAAACCACAAGATTCAAAGTTCAAGTACATACGAGCCATCTCGATGACAACATAGGACATTTTATTAACTTCAATTCCAGAATTTGTAGTCCCATCAAAGCCAACTTCATATTTTTGTAACCTGGCTAAGACAAAAAGAATTCCTGTGTAAAACTTTCACATGCTACTAAGTTGTAAAACATTTATTTCCATGATTCGAAGCTGCATCAAAAATGAGAAAATGAAAGTTTCTATTTTTGTAATGAACAAATCTACTGTGATTCCAAATGCACATTCAAACTGATTTCAGAATTAAAAAAATAATATATTTGAAATGAGAACACAAATTCCAAACCTCTCTTTGATATAGCTTATATTTGCAAAATAAATAGGTGCATCAATGCGGACAACAACAATCCCTTTGTATGTATAGGCCTCTGGGTATTGCTTGATATTTCTATATACTGTAGTGCCAGGAAGACGACCTAGTACAGCTGCGTAAACAATAAATCTTATTCAAATATTTAATCTCAAAATGGGAGAAACTAAAATGAATCAAGAAAAAAAGAAAATAACACATAACATAAAATACTAATGCATTAGAGTCATCACTGTTAGAAAATGGAATTGTACATCAATATTAATGTGTAGTTAATTTTAAAACCAAGTAAGAATAATCAACATATCATAAGAAAGGTAACCCAAAAAAAGGACTTAAAGGCATATAGATTTTGCTTGTAAGGTACTTGGAATTTGGCTAAATTAAAGAGGCAGAAAAAGTTCTGAATGTGAAAAATGAAGGAGGGAGCCAAAGGGCAGTGTTGCCCTTCCTGCAACTCCCCTAGAGACACACTCAGTTGGGTGTGATTTGTTGCTGCTTTGATAGGATTCTGCGCATTAGCTTGGACCTGCTATTCTCCACTTATCAGTTGCATTCATCTGCAGACTATTCATCAGTTGGTTATATACAATGGTATATCATTTCCCATGCTCATGATCCCAGAAGTGCTAGATGATATCTCTGCTACTATAGTCATTAGTTGGTATGGTTTTCCACTGTGTGACATCCATTACCTAGATATGGTGTGTTACTGCTCAAACTAGCAGGGATCCTAAAGGGGCAACTGCTAGGTCAAGGGTAACAATGGAGCTATAGCCCACTGTCACCTTAGCTAAAGTTCCCTACTCTTTACGGACCTTCACCGATGGGAGGAGACCCGACATATAAGGAAACACTTAATAATGATGAGTCAATGTAATAAATATGAAGTGGTTCCGATGACCCTTTCATAAGAGAAACTCAAATTTAGGGTTTGCTTGCTTTATAAGCAAGGTGTAGGGTTTCCTAGGGAAGGGTAATGAGGTTTTGAGGTTTATTTTTAAGGGGTATGGATTACAAAGGAGCTCCCTAATCCTCAAAATCCTTGTGAAACTTGACATCCCAAGTGGCCTTTGAAGAACTAGCTTTGGTAAGGAATGGGACCACGTGGGACCAAGTGGACCCTTGGTTAAGTCAAGTGGATAGGATTGAGCAACCAATGATGTACTTGGCTTAATTAGGGAGGAGAAGGGGATCAAAGAAAGAATTTCTAATGAAAGGCAATGCAATGATCCCAATGAGGTTACTAGCCTAAGGAAACCAAGGGCAAAATTCGGTCTCAGAGCTAGGGCTTGGGATATCTCGGGATCCAACTGTTAGAATGGCTTTAAATTTAGAGGACACCTAGGAGCCTCACCAACGCAGTAGGGGCCAACAGATCGAAATTTTTGAGTGGATGGTTTGCAAGATAATTGATGCCCTAGGAGACCTAATGGGGCTAGACCTAGAAAGAGAAGGAGGAGAATGATAAATATGCTTTTAAAGTTGATTACTAGAAGAGGACTAGTGCCTTTCTCTTTGGGAGAGATGGAGTCATGGAAGATTTAGGGTTTGGATTGATTTCCACTTGTCAAGGAGGCCTAGAAAGCAACTTCGCTAGGCATTAGGGCTTAATGGAAGTAGCTTCAAAGTCATTTATACTTCGTTCAGCAATATTCAATGACTTATCAAGACAAATTCAACAAGATTGTCTCTAGGAACATTCATTCATTCAAACATGATCCATACATGATACAACACTACTTAGAGATTTAATTTCCACAATTTCACCCCAAGAAAAGTGGCAAATTAATCCTAGAATAGCAAAAATCCGAGTATCATGAATGCAGCAAGATAAATTACAAGAATAACATTAACGTGGTACTTACATGTAAGAAGAATATATCCAATCACCATCATAGAAGCTCCAAGACAAAGAAGATTATCCAAACATTGAAATTCATCCAATCATCCCAAAAATATCATCTTCAAAAGATAGCGAAAATTTCACAAGTAAATATGGTCCAAACCAAGTGATGATGAGCGAATAAATCAACTTATCATCTAAGTCACATGACACGAGGACACGAGACACGGAGGACACATAAATACGAGTATTCAATACGAAACGCAGCGACCTGGAAACAGGACACGGGGGACACATTTTATATATATTTAAAAAAAATAATATATATATTCACTAAAAATTTTGACATACTTGGCAACAAATCGTTTATCTGTTGCAAATCTTCTAGTTTATATGGAACCATGTTCAACACTGGAGTCATCATGTAGGACAACTTTAGAGTTGAAGAAAGCTAAAGGGAAAGAAAAGTTACTTGACAAAAAGTGTGTTTCGTGGTCTTTGGATGGCTCCCAGAAAGGAGAAATATCTCTGGCTGTGCATCTAAAACTTCTTAATGAGCCACTTGTCTTACGAAGCAGTAGTCACTTGGAGCAGGTATTGTTCTACTTTTCATTAGATTTAGCTTGTCCTCCTTGTGATTCAACTGTTTTTATGCAGTTGCTGAACATGGTATTGTGTTTAATATTCATTAAAAACCTGGCTGTACCCATACCTAAACTACAGTTTTCCAAATGTGTTGGTTGATGCCATCATTTACTTTATGCCATACAAGTCATGGATCTTCTCAATGTGGTTCTCAAGAATGTTGAACTCAAGGATGAATCACATTCTTCATATGGAGAGGATGTTTTGAATATGGGGAAAGAAACTCAAGCTATGCCTGAAATGGTGTCTAATGTGGCCTTAAATACTGAAAGGGATGAATGCTCTACAACCAGACCTGAAACTGAGATTCACAAGAGTGATGTGGAAACTAAAACAAATGGTGTTTCTGAGGCCTCTATTTCCGGTGTCAACAAGGCTACACATCCACATGACATTTTTTCGCATCTTTCTGAGCTAGAGTTACAAAACGTATGTAAACTTCTAGCAAAAGAGGGGTGAGTATCGGTCACAATTTTACTGTTTGGATGTTCACTGGAAATTTCTAGTGAATTTGTTGCCAAGTATGTCAATATTTATATATATATATATATATATAAATATTTTCATATTCACTAAAAATATTTGTTGCCAAGTATGTCAAAATTTCCAGGTTTACGGTCTTGAACACTGCACACTTCAAAGGCAAACACCCTGCTCATAGCTCCAGACGACAGCTCCAGATGAAAATAACCTGGAATAGACCAACGCGTAGGCTTTAATTTTTTTTTTTTTTTCCAGTACGTATTCAACACGTCGAAATACGTTAAGGCAATGTATTCGACAAACCAAATACGCGTATGCTACATTTAGGACACGAAGGAAAACGACGAATACGTATTCAAGTTTTCATGACACAGTTAAAATCGTATTCGACACGTATTAGGGCCGTTTTCGTGTCCAGTACGTAAAATACGGGACACGGGACCCTGGGGGATGTGTCCTGTGACTTAGCTTATCATCTATTTATACAGTGCCTAACAAATTCAATTTAGCTAATTTTGGTCTAATATAGCCCCTAAAATAAAATAATGTCCATAATAACAACCCTTTGGTGACAAGCCCACTAAACTAGCTCAATAATATAGGAGTATGCCTCTCAAGAGGGTCAAATGATCAATAACATGTGTTATTGTGCCTTAGAGGAGGCCTAATGAAGTCCATAGGTGCCATAATGTGAAATAAGATTCCCAAAAATAGTGGAAAAGGGGTTGGCCCCTTGTTCTCCAAGTAATAAACCTGTGGTGCTCCCAAATGGATGTGGGGGCACATAAGTGTCCTCGTGGACATCCAAACAGATCGAAGATGCTTGTGGACCATCTGCAAGACCTAGGATGATGGTATAAGTGATGCCACATCATCATATAGATCCTGAACCATCTACCAATGGTATGGTGTAACTGTGGAGCCAGTTAGGCATGGTGAACCAGGAGCATCTTCCTTGTCCAATAGGTGAACCATGAGCAATCTATGACTTTACACACCATACATGTGCCAATGTATCCCTCTGCAGGGTTAGGACCCCATATATGGAAACCAAACCCAAGATGGAAACCATCTGGTGGGCTTTGGCCTGTGCTAATGTCTCCCAGCTCCAAGGGGGGTTAACCAAGCAGTTGTTAGGTGGTTTTTGCTTCTAAAGGGGGTGGTAAGTTCATGGTACACCCTTCAAATGGTGGTGGCATGTGATAAAGTGATGGAACGAAGTAGGGATGAAGGGGAAATCCTGGTTCACATGCCATGGTACAAGGGTAGCTAATAAAAGGGAAGTCCACACTTGGGTAAATGATGTGTCGGAGGGAAAAACCGTGGTACTTGAGTTACCCCGACTTTGATTTTTCCACCCTTCTTCATACGCCTTTTGCCTTTTATGATTTTTCTTTGGTTAACTGCTGGGGACTCAAGGGAATGGAAGCATGATGCAAGTATATCAATGGATACCCCTTTTAAGGTGGGGCAGTTCATTGCCCACCAGGGGTTGGGACAATGATGGGTTCCTGAATGATAGAGGAGGCTCATCTAGGGCCTACAAGAACTGGATTGATGGCCATGGAAGGGGGTAGAGCTCATGTATTGGATTTTGCCCATGTGCTAACGTGTTTTTCCCGACCATCTTTTGCATTTTGTGATACAATTTCCTGCTGAATGTGGCCAATTATGCGTTTTCTTTTCTTTTTAGCTGCATCAACCTCCAAACATCGTTCCAGGCCCGACCCAAGGTGTGGGCAAAGGGGAGGGGAAGACTGACCCTTTGTGGACCCAGTGAAAGAATTTGGACCCATGTGGGAGGAGTAATGAATGGTATTATAATAAGTAGGAGGGGAGTGATATATGTGGATTGGGGAGCAGGACCACGCAATCAAAATCAGGGTTTCCCATGTAGTACCATCCCTAAAGTCCAAAGGTCAGTAAAAGAGACCCCACAGAACTAGGGTCCAAGGTTGACATCCAAAAGAGAACTAGGGGACAAGAGCACATACTTAGTCCACTCTTTCTACCGAATCTGCCCATTAATCCATGCCCAAGAGTTTCCATGACAAGTAAACTAAAATACTCAATCACAAAATGACAAGGCATACCTTTAGGTTTAGGAGGCCCACCTTCAAACATACGATCATGACAGATGGGTGAGGGACCACATGGCTAGGTCAGGTGGCAGAGAAATGACACAATGAGCTAGTTAGTTGCTGCAAGGGGTTGTTCACTGTGGGTTGAGGACAATCATGGAGAAAAAATTCTCCTAGGGATATCACCCACAAAGTGGTGGGTAACATTTGGCTCTGACTGGGAAATGATCTCTCGAAAAAGTGGGCAACGCTGCTTGAACTGGAAGTCATGAGAACACTAGCAATCTCTTGATTACCATAGACTTGTTACCTGCACATATCGAAGACTAAACCCACGGGGCAACATGTTTCTATGGTGTCTTATGATCACCCATGCTTAGGGTTAGGCCGTAAAATCAACAGGAAAATAAAATAGGGAAATTTTAAACTAAATGCAACTAATCTACAATGAGAAATATCATATCATGTTAGTTCTAATGCAATGCATCCTACTCTAACATGCATATGTTACAATGTCAAGTGTCAAGGAAAGGGGTGATATGACTTGATTGGTTGTGGCCATAGTTCGTTGTTGAGTTTAGCGATGTAATAATAGTCAAACCCAACTTTCCCGTGGATCTTGACAGGCATTAGGTCTTTATCGACCAAGACCAAGTCCCCGACCTTATATTCTTTTCTAGGTTTCCACTTTTTGCTTGTTTTTTGGTTTGGTCGTTTGAGAATACAAACTTCTTGTGAAGGGAGAATGGGAGAAGGCTTTTCGATCTCATGTGTCTTGTAGTATGGGATCAATCCTAGCTTTATCATATGAGAAGGGTAAGTAGGCTCTCTATAAAGGACGAAAGGGGTTCCATCAGATTATGGGATAGTGGCATATGACAAGTCCATTTGGAGATGACCCCCCACAATGGCTCCCCATTTCCTAGATAAGAGCATACCCCACACATCAGGGATGTCTGTGACAACAACATCTATGAGAAATGATATATCAGAATTCCTAGCCAAATAAACCTTAAGGCCCTTTATGAGACCTTCCACCTCCATAGGCTTGGAGTTAAAACTACTTACCTTATTATATGGCCGAGTGATGTTCATACCTAATTGCTTCATGACTTTTAAAGGCATGATGTTTGCGAAATCGCCCGAGTCTAACATACAATTATGCACTACGAGGTCATTGATAGCCAAAGTGAGCATGAATTGCTCATACCCAAAGCTATGATCAAGAATATGAATGTTTTGCAAGTCTTCGACTAGTTCTTCCTTTGCAAAACTTAGGGATTTCTCAATTTGTTGTTGTTGTTTAGGAAGTTTTGCAATCTATTTCAAAGGAATGAGTATAGTTATTTTCCCTATAGTAGTCCCTATGTCAATGTTGAGTCCAATCTCTTTGCCCTTTTCTTTCTTCTTGATGTTCTCTTTCCTTAGGGGATCCTTTTTAGGAGGAATTTTAGGGAGAGGTTCCTTAGGAGGGGCTTGCTGGGGAAATGAGTCATTTTTGTTGGGTTCCTTAGAGGCCGTTGTGAAATTTTTTGAGTCTACACATTAAAAACCCCTACTGCAATTATTGCTTTAACATTTCCTACCTATTCTTTGCATTGACAAGTTATTTAATTACATAAATATCGATGTAAAACACTATTGCAACCTACACATACATATAGATCATGAACTCAAATACATTGACACAATCACACAAGGGACACCGTTATTTTTGGACAATTGTCCCCAGAAAAACCGAATTTGGGAAAACCAATGCAACATATAGAGGGTTTATATTATTAAGTAGATTCTTGAATACAACTAGGGTGCCAGATATGGATCACCCAATAGAGAAAAATCTTGGCAGAAGTGCCTCTATCCGGAGACAGATATTTCGGCAAATTCAGTAACTGGATGATCAAAACCCATAGATGACCTGGTTGTTCCCAGTGTTGGGCAGCAATGGCTGCTCCAAGCTCTTCGTTGGAATTGTGTCACCTCCTCTAGTAGCTGCGTCTCCTCCACAGTGAGCCTCCTTTGCTCAGAAAGTCGATTTGCTGAATTGCTCCCTCTTTGCCCCACAGAATCTCCCCAACGCTACCTCTAAGGCCCTGCATCATCCACTACAGCTTTTGCATCAGCCTCTACGGCCTTTGCGTCACCCTCTCTGGGACTACGCTGTCTCTCTCGGCACTACTCTGCCTCTTTGTTATGTATTCTTCGGCCTCGAACTGAAGTTCCCTTACCAAACTGCCCCTCACTGCAACTCAGATCACTTAGCTCGACTTTCTTAGCAAATCATGCCCCAGAAAAATTGAACTCTTTGATCTCTTGGTGTATCTCCAACTGACCCTCAAGCCTCCTCTTATAGTTTTCCTGTTGATGAATCAACGGTTGAGATTAAGTGCCTAATCAACGACTAAGATTAGAACTGGCTTAATCCTCGTCACTTAGAACCTTCCCACCCATATTCTTAATAATACACATTAATCATTTTATTTTCCTATGTTTAGACTTAGGAACCCATTAAAAATATTAATTATTTTAATAACTCCTCATCCGGGTGGAATTTCTCCAAACGATTTCTGGGTTCTGGAGATCTCATGTGTTCTAGCCCCTCCACAAAATTTCGGAGTTAGAGCACATCTGATGCTATCCAAAATCAACACTCCCTCTTAGCGGGGAATGTGCTCTAATAACACTTCTCAACAAAATTACTACACTGATCCACCACATCGGTCCTCTGCGTTGCTGATGCTTTGCCTGATGCTCTTCATCCACTACACTACTTCTTCTTGTATTGTTGCCTGTGACTTTGCCACTGCTACTACTACATCTGTACTGCAGCTCCATCTCAAAATGTTGCATCATGTTGCCCATAGCATTGCCACTGCTCACTGCTGCACTGTAACTCAGTTGCTAAGAAGTAAGCAACTGAAACTTCATCCAAAAACTGACATCCCGGTTAGTATGGATGCCTTGTGATGCTGAAGCTACCTCCGCTGCTAATTTGTGCTGACCCTCTGCTGCTACTGTGCTGTTGCAAACTGCTTTGTGCCTCTCGCACTGCTACAACATCCACTGCGTTGCCTTAGACTTTGGCACTATAGCAATGCCACTGTTGCTCCATCACACCTCGCTCCAACGGACACCCGTCATTTTGCTACTGTCGTTAACGACTCCCGTAGCCGTATCTGATCCAAGAGTTTGGGCACCTCAAGGATCCTGACCCCATGTAGTCCTCTCGACTACAACTCCATATCGCCCCACCTCTTCTCCAGAGGCTCATGAGCACTCATGGCACAATCGTCATCCTCACCATCCTTGTTCGCTTTTGTTGGAGCAGCCTTTGTTTCAGAAGCCTCCCCCTTACCCTTCTTTAGGGGACACTGAGTGGCATAATGTCCCAGCTCCCCACAGTTGAAGCATTTGACCTTGGTGATGTCTTTGGTCTTCCTCTTCTGCTGCACTTGTCCTGACGATGCGAGAGTTGCATCCTCCTCCTCCTCCTCCTTGACTCGGACTCCTTTGCTGCTACTCCTTGTTTTGGTCATCCTCTTGATATCTTCTTGTCGAAAAGATGCCCACATCTCCTCCCAACTGGGGAGAGGTGCTTCGCCCAAAATACTTTGGACAAATGTCTCCCAATCTTTGGTGACTTCATTCAAGGCAGTCCTAACCATGAACTCAGGATCTAGAGTAGACCCCATGGAAGTCAAATCGTCGCAAATCCCTTGCAACTTGAGAAGGAAGCGATCTATCTCCTCTCCCTTCTGCATCTGGTATTGTCTCAGCTAATTTTCTAATAGCATCTTCCGTTGCACGGAAGAGCCCTGGTACAAGGTGGTTAGGGTCTCCCACATCCCCCTTGTTGTTTCCTTCTCAGCAATGTGTGGTACTACATGATCTTTGAAATGGTCTAGGATCATGCAATTGCCTTCGCCTGGGCCTCCTCGTACTTTTTTGCCGCATCAACATCAACCGAAATAACAACCACTTTCAAGGCATAGTCCTTGATGCGATGTTTATCTAGGATTGTCGGTATCTTGGCCTTCTAGATGACAAAATTGGATGCTTCGTCCAATCTGTCCTGATCCCTCAACCCATTCATTGCCATCTCTGCTAAAAAATTGGACTTCTCTTCTCCCTCTCCTGTCGTCAATCTAGCAGGACTTGGATTTGGATTCCTTGGGCGTAAGAACCCACTAAGGAACAAGCTCCTCTCTAGACTCCCTCTGAGTCCTGCTTTCCCTCTCGGAAATCCTTCAGCCAACTGTCGAATCGCTCCTCTCCAATCCTCCTTTGCTACTGCAACCTAGATCTAGATTTCTTGGCTAGAAATTTGTCAAGGCAGTGATTTCCTCTACCATGGTTGTGTCTCCTTAGACATGGTTCTGCACCAACAAAAAAAACATCCCACCAACTCCTCAAATCAAAATTTTCTCTGCTCCCTTAGCCCTAACAACTAAATAATATGAGCCTTTCTGGCTCTGCGCAATCATTACGTGAACTGGATCAGCTCCTCCTGGCCATTGCATCAATCCTTCCTGGCTCAGAAAGATGACGTGGCACTGCATGAGCCTAATCTGCCCCCGTCTGCTTCTACGTTGGCCTGGACAGCTGACACAACTACTGTGTGGGCTTCTCCCAGTTACTGTGTCAACCTCACCTGGCTCAAAGTGCTACCGTAGGCAGTGCGTCACCTTCTTTGCACTGTGCCACTCCTTCTGCGTCTCTGGCTTTGGAACAACGCTGTCACTCAGGACAACTGCTTTTCTATTGCAAATTCTCCAAATTTCTTGGCTGGTGTCTCTAGTCACCTATGATCTACAATCGCTCTGATACCATGTGAAAGTTTCTGAATCTACACATCAGAAACCCTTACTGCACTTACTGGTTTAACAACTCCTACTTGTTCTTTGCATTGACAAGTTATTTAATTACATAAATATCGATGTAAAACACTATTGCAGCCTACACATACATACAAATCATGAATTGAAATACACTAAGAAAATCACACAAGGGACACCGTTATTTTTGGACAATTGTCCCTGGAAAAACCCAATTCGGGAAAACCGGTGCAGCATATAGAGGGTTTGTGTTATTAAGCAGATTCTTGAATACAACTAGGGTGCCAGATATGGCTCACACAACAGAGAAAATTTTTGGCAGAAGTGCCTCTATCCGGAGATAGATATTCCGGCAAATTCAGCATCTATATGATCAAACCGCACAGATGACCCGGTTGTTCCTAATGCTGGGAAACGATGGTTGCTCCAAGCTCTGCGCTAGAACTATGTCACCTTCTCTAAGAGCTGCGTCTCCCCCACAATGAGCCTCCTTTGCTCAGAAAGTCGATTTGTTGAACTGCTCCCTCTTTGCCCCACAAAATCTCCCCATTGTGAAAATTCTATCACTGTAGCAACTGATTTACTTTTCTTACTTATTCCAAAATAAATTATTCATGAAATTACTTCAATAAACATTAAATTAAATATTGTTGCAAATATCACAACATAATACAGAAACAAATATATGCACAAGAATCAACACATTAACCCAGTTATTTTGGACAAAAATGCTCGGAAAAACCCAATGTGGGAAAACTGGTGCAGCAAAAGGAGGTATTTATTATTCAACAATTCTTCAATACAACAAGGTGCCAAATTTGCTTACCCACAAAGAGAAATAATTCTCTAGCACTTTTCCCAATCCCAGTGTCAGCCTGACAGACCTCTATGGGGCTCTCCAACCCTTTGCGTCAACCCTTGCTTGACTGTGTCACCCCTAGGCCTCTCTGCATCACCCATGCATGCCCAGTTAGTGATTGCGCAGTCTTCTGCTGCCTCTGCGTCTACCTGAAAAGCCTTGTGTCTGCCTCTCCTGCCCCAGCGTTGATCTTTAGTGACTAATCCAGCCTCTCTACTCCATACTTGTTGCTTTCTAACTGCTCACCAGACCACTGGTTCAATTTCTCAGCTAACCCCGCTCTAGAAATTGAACTAACTGGTCTCCCCCAGTCTGTTCTCCAAGTGACCCTCAAGCCTCCTCTTATACTTTTCTCATGGACACATCAACGACCGAGATTAAGTCCCTAATCAACGGCTAAAAATATATTTAACTTGATCCATGACTTTTGGGCCATTCTAACGCAGTTTTATATTAATTTACATTAATATTTTATTTTCCCTAAGTTTAGACTTAGGGACTCCATTAAAAATATTAATTATTTTAATATCTCCCAAAATGTTTAGAATCTGCCCAAACCCTTTCTGGGTATTGAAGATCTCATGTGCCTCAGCCTCCACCAATTTTCGTGGCTAGAGCACATCCAATGCTACCCCAAATCAACACTCCCTCTAAGTGAGGGTTGTGCTCTAGTAATACTCCTTATTGAGCATCACTCTGATCATCCGGCATCGGTCACTGTGCTGATGCTAGGCCTGCTTCCCCACATCCTCTACACTGTTGCATCCTGTATTGCTACCCATGGCCCTGCCACTGCCACTGTTGCATCCGTATTGCAACTTCCTCTACATCTGTGCTGCTGCTGGTCCTTTCTCCCAACATTGCATCCGCACTGCAACTCCCTCTGCATCCTTGCTGTTATTACTCCCATTTTTGCTATTCAAAATGGGTTCGTTACCATCCCCATCTTTTCCCTAAAGTAGTCAAACTTAGTCCTTCCAAGGGCCTTGGTGAGGATGTCTGCCACCTGTTTTCCTATATGACTGTAGCTCAATTGTACAGCGCCTCGTTGGACACAGTCCTTGACAAAGTAACACCGGATATCAATATGCTTCAACCTATCATGAAACATTGGATTCTCAAAGAGCTTGATGCAACTCTGATTATCGCACATGATCCCGGTTGCCTCCATATTCCTTCTTAATAGGTTCACAAGCAATTTTCTAAGCCATATGGCCTCACATGAAGCTGTGCTTGCTGCCATATATTTTGCCTCAGATGAGCTCAGAGCCACGAACTTCTGTTTTCTACTGCACCAGGAGGTCATTCCTAATCCAATGTTTAAACAGTACCCATAAGTACTTTTCAAATCCACTAAACTTTCTGCCCAATCTGCATCAGTAAATCCACTCAATCTGATATCCTTACTCCTGGTGTACTAGAGTCCATAATCAACTATTCCCTGTAAGTACCTGAGAACAAAGGGAGGTTTTTATTATTCAATAATTCTTCAGTACAACAGGGTGCCAAATTGGCTTACCCACAAAGAGAAATAATTCTCTAGCACTTTTCCCAATCCCACTGTCAGCCCGACGGACCTCTGTGTGGCTCTCCAACCCTTTGCGTCAACCTTGCTTGACTATGTCACCCCTGGGCCTCTCTGCATTACCCATGCATGCCCAGTTAGTGACTGTGCAGTCTTCTGCTGCCTCTGCGTCTACTTGAAAAGCCTTGTGTCTGCCTCTCCTGCCCCAGCACTGATCTTTAGTGGCTAATCCAGCCTCTCTACTCCATACTTGTTGCTTTCTAACTGCTCACCAGACCACTGGTTCAATTTCTCAGCTAACCCCGCTCTAGAAATTGAACTAACTGGTCTCCCCCAGTCTGTTCTCCAAGTGACCCTCAAGCCTCCTCTTATACTTTTCTCATGGACACATCAGCGACCGAGATTAAGTCCCTAATCAACAGCTAAAAATAGATTTAGCTTGATCCATGACTTTTGGGCCATTCTAACGCAGTTTTATATTAATTCACATTAATATTTTATTTTCCCTAAGTTTAGACTTAGGGACTCCATTAAAAATATTAATTATTTTAATATCTCCCAAAATGTTTAAAATCTGCCCAAACCCTTTCTGGGTATTGAAGATCTCATGTGCCTCAGCCTCCACCAATTTTCGTGGCTAGAGCACATCCAATGCTACCCAAAATCAACACTCCCTCTAAGTGAGGGTTGTGCTCTAGTAATACTCCTTATTGAGCATCACTTTGATCATCCGGCATCGGTCACTGTGCTGATGCTAGGCCTGCTTCCCCACATCCTCTACACTGTTGCATCCTGTATTGCTACCCATGGCCCTGCCACTGCTACTGTGTTGTAGATCTAACCCAAGAAATATTATAGATCTGATATGAAAATATAAGAAAATGCAAATAAACCCAGAAAGATATAGAAATGATTATTTATTATCAAACCCTTAAGGTAGGGTAACACCATACATTCACTCCTTATGGAAGGAGAATACTCCACAAGCCATATGCCTGTTCATACAAGGATACTTCTCTTCATATCTCTCCATGTGGAGTCTTTAGCCTCTATATAGGCCTCATACATACAATACCATGCATCATTACCATGGTTTCCTCATACCATCAACTAATACCATGGGCCCCTTACATTATTATTAACTACTTGTGGTCCCTTCCATGGCATGGGTTAACCACCTTATTTATTACTATGGCCCATCCCATTATTACATTATTATCTTGGGTACCTCCCTCGGTACCCCATATTACCACCCTAGGTATATAACATTCCACCCCCCTTAGCATGTTTCGTCCCCAAAACATGGGAAGAACACAAATAATAAGATCTACTCAAAAGTGTAGTCCACTGATACCATGCACGTGCATCTAGCCATCCAAGAGAAAGGTGAACCCTCGATCTCGCTGGTGCCTCGCTTGCTTGAGATGGAAGTTGACCGTGGTAGCTCTTCTGTGTTGATGTG
>APFE030022599.1:65444-92573 GCA_000404065.3 Pinus taeda
CACAAGCCATATGCCTGTTCATACAAGAATACTTCTCTTCATATCTCTCCATGTGGAGTCTCTAGCCTCTATATAGGCCTCATACATACAATACCATGCATCATTACCATGGTTTCCTCGTACCATCAACTAATACCATAGGCCCCTTACATTATTATTAACTACTTGTGGTCCATTATATGACATGGGTTAACCACCTTATTTATTACTATGGCCCATCCCATTATTACATTATTATCTTGGGTACCTCCCTCGGTACCCCATATTACCCCGCTAGGTATATAACACACTGTTGCATCCGTATTGCAACTTCCTCTACATCTGTGCTGCTGCTGGTCCTTTCTCCCAACATTGCATCCGCACTGCAATTCCCTCTGCATCCTTGCTGTTATTACTCCCATTTTTGCTACTCAAAATGGGTTCTTTACCATCCCCATCTTTTCCCTGAAGTAGTCAAACTTAGTCCTTCCAAGGGCCTTGGCGAGGATGCCTGCCACCTGTTTTCCTATATGAGTGTAGCGCAATTGTACAGCGCCTCGTTGGACACAGTCCTTGAAAAAGTAACACCGGATATCAATATGCTTCAACCTATCATGAAATATTGGATTCTCAAAGAGCTTGATGCAACTCTGATTATCGCACATGATCCCGGTTGCCTCCATATTCCTTCTTAATAGGTTCACAAGCAATTTTCTAAGCCATATGGCCTCACACGAAGTTGTGCTTGCTGCCATATATTTTGCCTCAGATGAGCTTAGAGCCACGAACTTCTGTTTTCTATTGCACCAGGAGGTCATTCCTGATCCAATGTTTAAACAGTACCCATAAGTACTTTTCCGATCCACTAAACTTCCTGCCCAATCTGCATTAGTAAATCCACTCAATCTGATATCCTTACTCCTGGTGTACTAGAGTCCATAATCAACTATTCCCTGTAAGTACCTGAGAACAAAAGGAGGTTTTTATTATTCAACAATTCTTCAGTACAACAGGGTGCCAAATTGGCTTACCCACTGAGAAATAATTCTCTAGCACTTTTCCCAATCCCACTGCCAGCCCGACGGACCTCTGTGTGGCTCTCCAACCCTTTGCGTCAACCTTGCTTGACTATGTCACCCCTGGGCCTCTCTGCATCACCCATGCATCCCTAGTTAGTGACTGCGCAGTCTTCTGCTGCCTCTGCATCTACCTGAAAAGCCCTGTGTCTGCCTCTCCTGCCTCAGCGCTGATCTTTAGTGGCCAATCCAGCCTCTCTGTTCCATATTTGCTGCTTTCTGACTGCTCACCAGACCACTGGTTCAATTTCTCAGCTAACCCCGCTCTAGAAATTGAACTAACTGGTCTCCCCCAGTCTGTTCTCCAAGTGACCCTCAAGCCTCCTCTTATACTTTTCTCGTGGACACATCAACGACCGAGATTAAGTCCCTAATCAACGGCTAAAAATAGATTTAGCTTGATCCATGACTTTTGGACCATTCTAACACAGTTTTATATTAATTCACATTAATATTTTATTTTCCCTAAGTTTAGACTTAGGGACACCATTAAAAATATTAATTATTTTAATATCTCCCAAAATGTTTAGAATCTGCCCAAACCCTTTCTGGGTATTGAAGATCTCATGTGCCTCAGCCTCTCCACCAATTTTCGTGGCTAGAGAACATCCAATGTTGCCCCAAATCAACACTCCCTCTAAGTGAGGGCTGTGCTCTAGTAATACTCCTTACTGAGCATCACTCTGATCATCTGGCATCGGTCACTGTGCTGATGCTAGGCTTGCTTCCCAACATCCTCTACACTGCTGCATCCCATATTGCTACCCATGGCCTTGCCACTGTCACTGTTGCATCCATATTGC
Source organism: Pinus taeda (assembly GCA_000404065.3). Lineage (NCBI taxonomy): Eukaryota > Viridiplantae > Streptophyta > Pinopsida > Pinales > Pinaceae > Pinus > Pinus taeda. Next base: position 67,303 of record APFE030022599.1, read on the forward strand.
AACTCCCTCTACATTTGTGCTGCTGCTGGTCCTTTCTCCCAACATTGCATCCGCACTGCAACTCCCTCTGCATCCTTGCTGTTATTACTCCCATTTTTGCTACTCAAAATGGGTTCTTTACCATCCCCATCTATTCCCTGAAGCAGTCAAACTTAGTCCTTCCAAGGGCCTTGGTGAGGATGTCTGCCACCTGTTTTCCTATACGAGTGTAGCTCAATTGTACAGCGCCTCGTTGGACATAGTCCTTGACAAAGTAACACAGGATATCAATATGCTTCAACCTATCATGAAACATTCGATTCTTAGAGAGCTTGATGCAACACTGATTATCGCACATGATCCCGGTTGCCTCCATATTCCTTCTTAATAGGTTCACAAGCAATTTTCTAAGCCATATGGCCTCACACGAAGTTGTGCTTGCTGCCATATATTTTGCCTCATATGAGCTCATAGCCACGAACTTCTGTTTTCTACTGCACCAGGAGATCATTCCTGATCCAATGTTTAAACAGTACCCATAGGTACTTTTCCGATCCACTAAACTTCCTGCCCAATCTGCATCAGTAAATCCACTCAATCTGATATCCTTACTCCTGGTGTACTAGAGTCCATAATCAACTGTTCCCTGTAAGTACCTGAGAACAAAGGGAGGTTTTTATTATTCAACAATTCTTCAGTACAATAGGGTGCCAAATTGGCTTACCCACAAAGAGAAATAATTCTCTAGCACTTTTCCCAATCCCAGTGTAAGCTCGACAGACCTCTGTGTGGCTCTCCAACCCTTTACGTCAACCCTTGCTTGACTGCGTCACCCCTGAGCCTCTCTGCATCACCCATGCATGCCTAGTTAGTGACCGCGCAGTCTTCTGCTGCCTCTGCGTCTACCTGAAAAGCCCTGTGTCTGCCTCTCCTGCCTCAGCGTTGATCTTTAGTGGCTAATCCAGCGTCTCTGCTCCATACTTGCTGCTTTCTGACTGCTCACCAGACCACTGGTTCAATTTCTCAGCTAACCCCGCTCTAGAAATTGAACTAACTGGTCTCCCCCAGTCTGTTCTCCAAGTGACCCTCGGGCCTCCTCTTATACTTTTCTCGTGGACACATCAACGACCGAAATTAAGTCCCTAATCAACGGCTAAAAATAGATTTAGCTTGATCCATGACTTTTGGACCATTCTAACACAGTTTTATATTAATTCACATTAATATTTTATTTTCCCTAAGTTTAGACTTAGGGACACCATTAAAAATATTAATTATTTTAAATCTCCCAAAATGTTTAGAATCTGCCCAAACCCTTTCTGGGTATTGAAGATCTCATGTGCCTCAGCCTCTCCACCAATTTTCGTGGCTAGAGAACATCCAATGCTACCCCAAATCAACACTCCCTCTAAGTGAGGGTTGTGCTCTAGTAATACTCCTTACTGAGCATCACTCTGATCATCCGGCATCGGTCACTGTGCTGATGCTAGTCTTGCTTCCCAACATCCTCTACACTGCTGCATCCTGTATTGCTACCCATGGCCCTGCCACTGCCACTGTTGCATCCATATTGCAACTCCCTCTACATCTGTGCTGCTGCTGGTCCTTTCTCCCAACATTGCATCCGCACTGCAACTCCCTCTGCATCCTTGCTGTTATTACTCCCATTTTTGCTACTCAAAATGGGTTCTTTACCATCCCCATCTTTTCCCTGAAGTAGTCAAACTTAGTCCTTCCAAGGGCCTTGGTGAGGATGTCTGCCACCTGTTTTCCTATACGAGTGTAGCTCAATTGTACAGTGCCTCGTTGGACACAGTCGTTGACAAAGTAACACCGGATATCAATATGCTTCAACCTATCATGAAACATTGGATTCTCAGAGAGCTTGATGCAACTCTGATTATCGCACATGATCCCGGTTGCCTCCATATTCCTTCTTAATACGTTCACAAGCAATTTTCTAAGCCATATGGCCTCACACGAAGCTGTGCTTGCTGCCATATATTTTGCCTCAGATGAGCTTAGAGCCACGAACTTCTGTTTTCTACTGCACCAGGAGGTCATTCCTGATCCAATGTTTAAACAGTACCCATAGGTACTTTTCCGATCCACTAAACTTCCTGCCCAATCTGCATCAGTAAATCCACTCAATCTGATATCCTTACTACTGGTGTACTAGAGTCCATAATCAATTGTTCCCTGTAAGTACCTGAGAACAAAGGGAGGTTTTTATTATTCAACAATTCTTCAGTACAACAGGGTGCCAAATTGGCTTACCCACAAAGAGAAATAATTCTCTAGCACTTTTCCCAATCCCAGTGTCAGCCCGACGGACCTCTGTGTGGCTCTCCAACCCTTTGCGTCAACCATTGCTTGACTGTGTCACCCTGGGCCTCTCTGCATCACCCATGCATGCCTAGTTAGTGACCGCGCAGTCTTCTGCTGCCTCTGCGTCTACCTGAAAAGCCCTGTGTCTGCCTCTCCTGCCTCAGCGCTAATCTTTAGTGGCTAATCCAGCCTCTCTGCTCCATACTTGCTGCTTTCTGACTGCTCACCAAACCACTAGTTCAATTTCTCAGCTAACCCCGCTCTAGAAATTGAACTAACTGGTCTCCCCCAGTCTGTTCTCAAAGTGACCCTCAAGCCTCCTCTTATACTTTTCTCGTGGACACATCAACGACCGAGATTAAGTCCCTAATCAACGGCTAAAAATAGATTTAGCTTGATCCATGACTTTTGGACCATTCTAACACAATTTTATATTAATTCACATTAATATTTTATTTTCTCAATTGTACAGCGTCTCGTTGGACATAGTCCTTGACAAAGTAACACCGGATATCAATATGCTTCAACCTATCATGAAACATTGGATTCTCAGAGAGCTTGATGCAACTCTGATTATCGCACACGATCCCGGTTGCCTCCATATTCCTTCTTAATACGTTCACAAGCAATTTTCTAAGCCATATGGCCTCACACGAAGCTGTGCTTGCTGCCATATATTTTGCCTCAGATGAGCTCAGAGCCACGAACTTCTATTTTCTACTGCACCAGGAGGTCATTCCTGATCCAATGTTTAAACAATACCCATACGTACTTTTCCGATCCACTAAACTTCCTGCACAATCTGCATCAGTAAATCCACTCAATCTGATATCCTTACTCCTGGTGTACTAGAGTCCATAATGAGACCTGTAAGTACCTGAGAACATGTTTCGCTGCTGCCCAGTGCGACCTCTTCGGTTCCACCATGAACTGACTGAGGGAGTTGACAGCGTAGCAAATGTCTGGCCTGGTATTGACCAAATACATCAGGGACCCTATGAGTTGCCTGTATAGGGCGGGATCGACATCCTTGTCTTTTGATGCATCAATCTTCTTCTAGTTGGTGATCATTGGCGTAGCCATAGGTCTACAGTGCTCCATCCCGAATCTTTTCAGGATTTCTGTAGCATACCTCCCTTGCCCAAGGAAGATTTCTCCCTTTTGCTGCCAAATTTCCAACTCTTGGAAGTAGTGCATTCGTCCCAAATCCTTCATATCAAATTCTGTGGCTAGATTTTTTTTGCGGTCCCCAAAGAGCCTGGATGATCCTGTCAGAAATAGATCATCCACATACAATACTAAGATTAGTGGCTTGTTCTCTACAACTAGATAGTAGAGATTCGGATCCGCGTCACTCTTGACAAACCCCATCTTCTGCAAGTAGCCATCTATTCGACCATACCATGATCTCGGTCCCTGTTTCAGCCCATACAAGGCTTTCTTCAATTTGCATACATGAGACTTCTTCTCATGAGTTTCAAAGCCCTCTGGTTGTTCAATGTATACCTCCTCTTCTATTACCCCGTTTAGAAATGTTGTTTTGACATCCATCTGATGGATCTCCCATCCCATCTAGGCTGCAAGAGATATCACGTTTCTAATAGATGTATACTTGGCTACCAGGGCGAAGGTCTCCTCATAGTCAATCCCTTCCTTTTGAGCATACCCCTTAGCCACAAACCTAGCTTTGTATTTCTCAACATTTTCGTCTGCAACGTATTTGATCTTGTAGATCCATCTTGAACCTACCACTAATCTATTTGGAGGCCTTGGCACCACCTCCCAGACATCGTTTACCATTATGGAGCTGTATTCCTCCACCATCGCATCAAGCCAAACCTGATGTTGAGCTACCTCTTTGAAACTAGCAAGCTTTCCATCCTGAGCTACTAATGCCTAATATCTATTTGGTTGTTTTCGCTCCCTCTTATTGTTTCTTGGCGCACCAATGAAGTCCTTTGTATCTTGCAGAATCTGACGAAGTTCTCTGCTAGTTCTTCCTCTGCTAACAGGTGCTTTTGTTCGCTCCTTCTCATCCTAAGAATCTTTCTGTCTTGAGGAAGAGTTCTTGACTTCTGTTGGTTGAAGAGGCTTAGCCAACGGCTCCTCTTTTGACTACTCCTCGGAAGGCATCTCGCGGGATCTTCTGAAAGCCTTGTCCTCCATGAACTTTACACCTCGTCGTACTACTACCTTCATGCTCCTTGGAAGATAGATTCTGTACGCCTTAGCGTTCTCGCTATATCCCATTAGATATCCATTTTCCGCAGTCTGATCCATCCTCTTCCTCTTTTCTTTGGGTATGCGGCAATATGCTAAACTCCCAAATATCCTGAAATGACTAACTTCAGGTGTCTTCCCTGTGAAGACTTTCTCTGGAGTAATCTTGCCCAATGCCCAATGAGGAGTCCTGTTCTGAACATAGACTGTTGTGTTCCATGCTTCCACCCGTAGGAATTTTAGCATATCCTGATCATACGTCATGGCCCTAGCTGCTTCTAAAATAGTCTTGTTCTTTCTTTCTGCTACCCCACTTTGCTCTAGATTATAGGGATTGTCCACTCTCTTCTGATGCCCTCCTTAGTGCAAAACCCAGTGGAGTCTTTATCGAAATATTCTCCACCATTATCTGAGCGCAAAACTTTTATTTTCTTCCTAGTCAGATTCTCCACTAGAGCCTTGAACTCCTTGAATCGACAGAAAACCTCATCCTTGGTTTTCAAAAAATAAATCCAAGTTTTCCTTGAGTGGTCATCAATGAAGGTAAGGAAATACTCAACACCACTGAGAGCTTTGACGAACATAGGTCTGCAGATATTTGAGTGTATCAATCCTAGCACACTCTTGGCCCTGTGTTTGCTCCTAGGAAATGCTGCCTTGACATACTTTCCCAGAGCACATCCCCTGCATACATCATCTCGTTCCATACTCAGATTTGAAACTCCTGTTAGAGTGCTCCTAAGAATTCTCAGAGCTCCATGGTGCAAGTGACCCATTTTTCTGTGCCAGAGTTCCATGCACTTTATCTGATTTATTCCTAACTACTTGTTATTTTCCTTGAGTTATTTACAATGCAAATACTGAAAATAAACACTAGTGCATGCTCAACATATTACAGATCAACAACTAAAAGAAACAGAAACAAACACACCATATGACACCATTATTTTTGGATTAATGACCCCGGAAAAACCTAGTGCGGGAAAATTGGTGTAGCTATCTAAAGGTTTTCTTATTAAGCAATATCAGCGTACAATCTGGGTGCCGAAATTGGCCTACCCAATAGAGAATTTCTTTGGCAGTAATATCTCTCAGTTTTTGACAAATCTCTTGGTTGAAACCCTAGATAATCCTTCCGGCAGCTCCTCAGCACAAATTTGGAAACCCCAGCGTCTGCCTGTCTGGATTGTGTCAGCCTCTCCTTGCCCAGCGTTGGCCTTGCATTAGCCCCAGTAGGCCCTGCACCAGCTCTTTGACCGTCTGCATCAGCTACACTAGCCTCTCTAGTGATCTACGCAACACTTAGTTGCCTCTGCGTGAGCACTGGCTGCTCCTGCATCACTATCTCTGGCTTCTCCGCTGCTCTCCTGACACTATCTCTGCCTCTCTATCTCTCTGTACTCAATGCCCCTCAGCTGCTCTCCGATCATTGATTCTATCTCTCTTAGCAAACCTCGCTCTAGAGAATAGAATGACTGATCATCTGGTGTACTCTCCAAGTGACCCTCAAACCTTCTCTTATACATTTCCTGTCGACATATCAACGGCCGAGATTAAGTCCCTAATCAACGGCTAAGATTAGATTTGGCTTGATCCATGTCTTTTGGATCATTCTAACACAGTGTCATATTAATCCACATTAATATTTTATTTTCCCTAAGTTTAGACTTAGGGACTCCATTAAAAATATTAATTATTTTAATATCTCCTGAACTATTTAGAATCTGTCCAAACCCTTTCTGGGTATTGGAGATCTCATGTGCCCCAACCTCTCCACCAAATTTCATGGCTAGAGCACATCAGATGCTACCCCAAATCAACATTCCCTCTTAGCAAGGACTGTGCTCTAGCAATACTCCTCACTGAGTATTACTCTGATCATTTGACATCGGTCCCTGTGCTGATGCTAGGCCTGCTACCCACCGTCCTTTGCACTGTTGTATCTTGTACTGCTACCCATGGTTCTACCACTGCCACTGCTGCATCTGTAAAACAGATCCCTTTGCATCTGTGCTGCTGCTGATCCTTTCTCCCAGCACTGCAACTACACTGCACCTCCTCTCATCATGTTGCATCGTGCTGCCCATTGCTGCACTGCAACTTAGTTACTGAGAAGTAAGTAACTGATCTCCCAATCTAACCTCCCTGTTGGGCTAGAGACACCCATCGATGTTAAAGCTCCTTCTATTGTTGACAAGTGCTTCCTCTTTGACCTTTGTGTTGCTGCAACAACTCCCTGCATCCCGCACCATTGCACACCTCTCTGTGCCATCTTGCATTGGTGCAACGCTCCTGTGCTTTTCGCACTACTACAGCCTGCTAGCCTTGCGCTGTCTCGAGACTCCTGCACTATAGCTCTCTGTCGCTCCATCTGCATCTGTCTCTACCCGACTCAGCCAGTCCTGCTACTCCTCGATGAGGCTCCCGTAGCAAGGTCTAATCTAAGAGGCTGGGTACCTTGAGGATCCTGCCCCTCATCGCCTGTAGTCCAATTGACTATAGCTTGATGTCTCCCCACTTCCGCTCAAGTGGCGTGTGTGCACTCATGGCATAGTCATCGTCTATCTCCACTTCCTTCTCTGCCCTTGCTGGCGCTGCCTTAGTCTTGGAAGGCTCTCCCTTACTTTTCTTCCTTGGACACTGGGTCGCATAATGACCCAGCTCCCCACAGTGGAAGCACTTGATCTTGGAGAGATCCTTCTTCTTCTGCTTCTCCTGCTTTCCCTCAGATGCTAGGGCCATGTCTTCCTCCTTCTGCTTTCCCTCAGATGCTAGGGTCATGTCTTCCTCCTCCTGCTTGACTTTGATCCCCTTGTTGCTGCTACTCGTCTTCGACTGTCGTCTGATCTCTTCTTGGCGAAGAGCTACCCACATCTCGTCCCAAGGTGTAAGTGTCCCTCTGCCCAGTATACTCTGGACAAATACCTCCCAATCTTCTAAGACAACATTCAGAGTTATCCTCACCATTAGCTCCTAATCTGGTGTCGCCCCTATAGCAGTCAACTGATCTTGGATCTCATTCAGTCCTCTGAGGAAGGTGTCAATCGGTTGTCCCTTTTTCATCTAACACAACCTCAACTCATTCTCAAGCAACATTCTTCTCTGCATAGAAGTATGCTGGTACAGCTTCTTGAGAGCCTCCCACATCTCAAATGCCGTTTCCTTCTCGGCTATGTGTGGTACTACATGATCCTTGACCCCGTTAAGGATAATGCTCTTGGCCCTCGCCATCGCTTCCTCGTACTTGTCATTATCATTGGGGTCGACTGGGATAGCTATTACCCTCAAGGCGAAGTGCTTGACACGATTTCTGTCAAGTACGGATAAGATTTTGGCCTTCTAGATTGCGAAGTTCGATGCTCCGTCCAGTTTATCCTGGTCTCTTAGTCCGTGTAGTGCCATAAAGCTCCTCTACTTCCCTCCTGGAAGTTCTCTGTTTGACTCCTCTGAGTCTCTACTTCTCGTCTAGAAATTCTCTTTTGGACTCCCTTTGAGTCCTGATTTCCCTCCTGGAAATCCTTTTGTCGCTGTCGAGATGCCCCCTACTTTGATCGTCTTGTGCAACCGCACCATTGATCTGGGTTCCTCGGCTAGAAACCCTCGATAGCAACTCCTTTGGCCTTGCTCTGTCAGGTAGTATTCTGACTACAGTACCTCACCAGCTCCACTCTGTAATATTCCCACAGCCTTCCAAACCCCAGCAACCTCAAGGTGAGAGCTCCTAGGCTCTGCGCAATCCTGGCACCGCAACTTAGCCTCCTCAGCCAACTGCGTCAGCACTCCCAGTGATTGTGTGGCTCTGCGTGAGGCCTCCCTTGCCTTCCTTCACCTCTGCGCTGCCCCTTCCCGACTCACCCTTGATGAAGCAGGCATTGCATCACCCTTCCTTGTTGCTGCTTTGCTAGAAACAACTTCTGTCACCTCGGGACAGTTGTTTTCTATTGCTATTGCTCTGCTCGGCTGATGTCCTTTAGTCCTCCTGTGATCTACAAGCATGCTCTGATACCATGTTGAAGTTTCTAAGTTTACTTAGTCAGAAACCCTCCATGCACTTTATTTGATTTATTCCTACCTACTTGTTATTTTCCTTAACAAGTTATTTACAATGTAAATACTGAAAATAAACACTAGTGCATGCTCAACATATTATCGATCATTAACTAAAAGAAACAGAAACAAACACACCATATGACACCATTATTTTTGGACTAATGTCCTCGGAAAAACCCAATTCGGGAAAACCGATGCAACTATCTGAGGGTTTTCTTATTAAGCAATATCAGAGTACAATCTAGGTGCCGAAACAGAGAATTTCTTTGGCAATAATACCTCTCAGTTTCTGACAAATCTCCTGGCTGAAACCTCGGATAATCCTTCTAGCAGCTACTTAGCAAAAATCTGCCCCAGAAACCCCAACATTTTCCTGTCTGGACTGCGTCAGCCTCTCCTTGCCCAGAGATGGCCCTGTGTCAGCCCCAGTAGGCCCTGCGTCAGCTCTCTGACCCTCTGCGTCAGCTATGCTGGCCTCTCTGGTGCTCTGCGCAGCGCTTAGCTGCCTTTGCGTGGCCCTGTGTGAGCACTGGCTGCTGGCTGCTCCTGCGTTACTATCTCTGGCTGCTCTCCCGACACTATCTCTACCTCTCCGCCTCTCTGTACTCAATGCCATTCAGCTGCTCTCCAATCACTGATTCTATCTCTTTTAGCAAACCCGGTTCTAGAGAATCGAATGACTGATCATCTGGTGTACTCCCCAAGTCACCCTCAAGCCTCCTTTTCTATGTTTCCTGTTGACATATCAACGGCCGAGATTAAGTCCCTAATCAATGGCTAAGATTAAATCTGGCTTGATCCATGTCTTTTGGACCATTCTAACACAGTTTCATATTAATCCATATTAATAATTTATTTATCCTAACTTTACACTTAGGGACTCCATTAAAAATATTAATTATTTTAATATCTCCATAACTTTTTAGAATCTATCCAAACCCTTTCTGGGTATTGGAGATCTCATGTGCCCCAGCCTCTCCACCAAATCGTCGCTATAGCACCACTGATGCTACCCCAAATCAACAGTTCGTTCAAGTCCTTATCTCCATGACTGCCTATTAGTGCCATTGGTGATTCTAGTTGTGATCTATACAACCGATTACTTTTGATCCCGATGTGCACTTTCTTTTTCGAGCTCAGGTGTTTGACGTATACCTTCTCCTTGATGAAGTAGACGTCATAGCCCTTGCCTTGTAGTTGCGATATGTAAAGTAAGTTCATCCCCAATCCTGGGACATGCAGCACATTTGCTGCACGGAACCGTTCTCCCGATTCTGTCTGAAAAACTATGGTACCCTTCCCTACTGGAGTACACTTTGCCTTGTTTCCCATGGTGATCTGAAAGTTCATCTTCTCTTCTCGATATTCTGAGAAACAATCCCTAATTCCCGTCATATGCCACAAGGCTCCACTGTCTATATATCATACTTCTGATGATGCAGCACTAATCATACATGCCACTTCTTCTTCCAGCCTGGAAGCTAACATAGAGTAATCGACAACTCTTTCTCTTGTGCAGTCTTCTAAAAATCTGTGTGAGTCCACTGACGTGGATGCCTCTGCATCGTGCTCTCGACCCATAACTGATTTTCCCTTCCTGTCTCTGATTACTTGCTCTGATACCATGTGAAAATTCTATTGTAATGACCCACTTATAGTAAAGTAATATTTATGAAATTAAATAAAATTAATTAAATTAAAAATTAAAAATTAAATAAATTAAAATTAATAAATAAACTTTATTTCAAGTTAAGATATGTAGATAAAATCAAATCAGATTTGGTTTATAAAAATCGACACGTATCATAATTGAGACACGGTGATGGAGCATGTCGGTAATGGAAATTTATAAGAAGGAAGGGATGGTTGGAGGCAGAGGGGGGGAAAGGAGGAGAAAAACTTATACACAAAGTCTGTTTATGATCAAGAAGAGTTGGGCCGTACTTGTTCTGAGGTTTTTGGGCACGAGGGAAGCAGTCTGCTTTGACTGAGAAGTTTACTGGACTGAGTAGCAAGGTTCTGCCTAGTTTGGCTGGGTGGTTTCAGTCTTTTGGTAACCAAAGCAGGAGCAGTTGAGGCTTCATGGACCATAAGATTACAGGAAAGTACTTTCATTGGTTCTGTCAATTAAATTTATAAAATTTAGGAAATTTTTATTACAGGATCATGATGTGTAATTTCAGAAGTCTTTACTGTCTTTGCATTTATTATTTCTTATTCTGTTCAAAACGTGTTAAAATAATTCACAGTTCTTACATCTATCACTGTAGCAACTGATTTACTTTTCCTACTTATTCCAAGATAAATTATTCATGAAATTACTTCAACAAACATTAAAATAAATATTGTTGCAGATATCACACCGTAATACAGAAACAAATATATGCACAAGAATCAACACATTGACACAGTTATTTTGCACAACAGTCCCCAGAAAAACCCAATGCGGGAAAACCGATGCAGCAAGGGAGGTTTTTATTATTCAACAATTCTTGAGTACAACAGGGTGCGAAACTGGCTTACCCATAGAGAGAAATAATTCTCTAGCACTTCTCCCAATCCCAGCGTCAGCCCCGCTAACCTCTGCATGGCTCTCCAACCCTTTGTGTCACCCCCTGCTTGACTGCGTTAGCCCTGGGCCTCTTTGCGTCACCCACGCAGGCCCAGCTAGTGACTGCACAGTCTTCAACCGCCTTTGTGTCTGCCTCTCTTGCCTCAGCGTTGATCTTCAGTGGTTGATCCTGCCTCTCTGCTCTATACTTGTTGCCTCCTGACTGCTCAACAGACCATTGGTTCAATTTCTCAGCTAACCCCGCTCCAGAAATTGAACTGACTGGTCTCCCTCAGTCTGTTCTCCAGGTGACTCTCAAGCCTCCTCTTATACTTTTTTCGTTGATACATCAACGACCAAGATTAAGTCCCTAATCAACGGCTAAGATTAGATCTGGCTTGATCCATGACTTTTGGACCATTCTAACACAATTTTATAATAATTCACATTAATATTTTATTTTTCCTAAGTTTAGAGCTAGGAACTCCATTAAAAATATTAATTATTTTAATATCCCCCAAACTATTTAGAATCTGCCCAAACCCTTTCTAGGTATTGGAGATCTCATGTGCCTTAGCCTCTCCACCAATTTTCGTGGCTAGAGCACATCCAATGCTACCCCAAATCAACATACATATAGATCATGAACTGAAATACACTAAGACAATCACACAAGGGACATCGTTATTTTTGGACAGTTGTCCCTGGAAAAAACCAGTTCGTAAAACCCGGTGCAGCATATAGAGGGTTTGTATTATTAAGCAGATTCTTGAATACAACTAGGGTGCCAGATATGGCTCACCCAATAGAGAAATTCCTGGCAAAAGTGCCTCTATTCGGAGACAGATATTCCGGCAAATTCAACAACTGAATGATCAAACCCCACAGATGACCTGCTTGTTCCCAGTGCTGGGCAATAATGGCTACTCCAAGCTCTGCATTGGAACTATGTCACCTCCTTTAGGAGTCGCGTCTCCTCCACAATGAGCCTCCTTTGCTTAGAAAGTCGAATTGTTGAACTACTCCCTCTTTGCCCCACAGAATCTCCCCAACACTACCTCTAAGGGTCTACGTCAGCCACTACGGCTTCTGCGTCACATGCGTTAGCCTCTACGGCCTCTGTGTCGCCCTCTCTGGGACTGCGTTGTCTCTCTCAGCACTGCTCTGCCTCTCTGTTGTGTATTCTTTGGCCTCAGACTGAAATTCCCTTGCCGAACTGCCCCTCACTGCAACTCAGATTACTTAGCTCAACTTTCTCAGCAAACCATGCCATAGAAAAATTGAACTCTTTGATCTCTTGGTGTATCTCCAACTAACACTTAGGCCTCCTCTTATACTTTTCATGTTGATGAATCAACGACCGAGATTAAGTACCTAATCAACGGCTAAGATTAGAATTGGCTTGATCCTCGTCACTTAGAACCTTCTCACCCATATTCTTATTAATACACATTAATATTTTTATTTTCCTAAGTTTAGACTTAGGAACCCATTAAAAATATTGATTATTTTAGTAACTCCTCATCCGGGTAAAATTTCTCCAAACGATTTCTGGGTTCTAGAGATCTCATGTGTTCTAGCCCCTCCACAAAATTTCGGAGCTAGAGCACATCCGATGCTACCCAAAATTGACAATCATGGGGTCCTTCTTGTTGTCCATTCGTGAATATTGAACCCGCTTGAATCTTCCATTATCGTCATCAATAAGAATGGGCTCCTCTTCTTCCTATTCAATGGTGACCTAACTAATAGGAGGATGCGTGTATGATCCTCCTAGCAAAATGTTGAAGACATCAAATTCTACAAGGTTACTCATCTGCCTCTTCATCATCACGCTCATCCCTTTCACTTTGCTCATCTTCGGAAGATGAATCTTGCTCCACTGCATTAGTCAGAGCCAAAGCGTTTGGGATTTGAGGTGAGCTTGCTTTGTCTTCTTCATTTTGCTTTTTAGGAAAGGATTTTCCCTTCGGGATGTAGCTAGATTTTGGGCCCTTTACAAGGCAGTGATTTTGTTGATGAATGGCCTATCCCGTGAGTTGACTTCATCACTAAGATTTTCCATCTTTTTGAGGATGGCCAAAAGGGTTTCTTCATGTTGATCTTTGGATTTTTCCTTCTTGACCTTGACTTTGTCCTTAGGGTGGTCATTGGCATTCATTTCTTGAGATTCGTAAGTTTTCTTCAACTTCCACTCCTATCTCTTTAGCTTCTGTCAATGTGGAAGGTTTCTTGCCCCTTAATGCATAAGTTAGGTGGCCACCCACGACTTTTATGAATCTGTCAAGGATGTTGGCATTGGGGGGTTTTAAATGATTAGGGATATCCCTGACTACCTTATCAAAATTTTGACTGAATTCCCAGATGTCTTCCCTTCCCCTAGTTATTTGATTAAAAAAATTCAATGTTAAAGGTTCCTTGGGCATTGCATGACCATATTCTCATGAATAGGTCCTCGAATTCATCAGAATCCTTTATGCATGTTGGGGGAAGACTAAGGTACCATTATCTCGCTTGTCCTTCAAGGGATAAAGCAAAAAGCATCATGAGCCTATCTTCATCAAAAATCATTCTAGGGGGCATGTGCCAATAGAATTCTTTAACAAAGTCACGGGCACTCATTGTAGCATCGCCTTTGAATTTGGGTAACCATCAGTTGTATTTCTCAAGTAATAGTTTAGGATCATCACTCAACTTCAAAGGGGTGAAGACACCAACCAAATGTCTTTCACTCTTGGTCATATTGGGGCATTTAATGGTGGACCTAGATGCCATCTTTGGGGTGCGATCACTGATCTTTTCAAATTCAGGGAGAAGGGTATTTCTAACGGGTGATGGAGTTCGTTCTCCCCTTCTTGCAACAGCCCTAGTTAAGGGAGGAATATTGTCACCTTCAAGTAAACTAGGGGTTTGGACAATGAATGGAGTTGCCAAAGGAATATTTAAAAGAGTCTTCAATGAATCAATTCCTCAATGATTCACTAGCGAGGTAGACCTACTCCCTCTCCGGCAACGGCGCCAAAATGTTACCACTCAAACTAGCAGGGGTCCTAGAAGGGGATCCTAAAGGGGCAACTCTTAGGTCAAGGGCAACAATGGAGCTATAGCCCACCGTCACCTCACCTAAAGCTCCCTACTCTTTATGGACTTTCACCGATGGGATACCCAGTATATAGGGAGACAGTTATGAATGATGAGTCAATGTAATAAATATGATGTGGTTCCAATGACCCTTTCCTAAGAGAAACTTAAACTTAGGGTTTGCTTGCTCTATAAGCAACGTGTAGGGTTTCTTAGGGAAGGTTAATGAGGTTTTGAGGTTAGGTTTAAGGGATATGGCTTATAAAGGAACTCCCTAATCCTCAAAATCCATGTGAAGCTTGACTTCCCAAGTGGCCTTTGAAGCATTGGATTTGATAAGGAATGGGAGCACACGAGACCAAGTGGACCCCCGGTTAGGTCAAGGGGATAGGATTGAGCAATCAATGATGTACTTGACCTAATTAGGGAGGAGAAGGGGATCAAAGAAAGAAATTTTAATGAAAGGAAATGCAATTATCCCAATGACTTTACTAGCCTAAGGAAACCAAGGGAAAAATTTGGTCTCAGAGCTAGGGCTTGGGATATCTTGCAATCCAACCATTAGAGGAGAAGGAGAAATATGTTTTTAAAGTTGATCACCAGAGGAGGACCATTGCCTTGCTCTTTGGGAGAGATGGAGTCATGGAAGATTTAGGGTTTGGATTGATTTCCACTTCTCAAGGAGGCCTACAAAGCAATTTCTCTAGGAAGTAGGGCTTAATGGAAGTAGCTTCAACGTCATTTATGCTTCATTCAGCAATATTCGGTGACTTATCATGACAAATTCAACAAGATTGTCTCTAAGAACATTCATTCATTCAAACATGGCTCAGACATGATACAACACTACTTCGAGATCTAATTTCCACAATTACGTTCCAAGAAAAGCAACAAATTAATCCTAGCATAGTGAAAATCCCAATATCATGAATGCAGCAAGATAAATAACAACATGTAGTACTTACATGTAAGAAGTGTTAATCTAGGTTGTCATTGATGTCAATATGGCACCAGCCGAAATGGAAAATATTGTTGAGATCCCTGGTTCCAAATGATGATGTCATAAATCTTGTTTCATAAGAATGTCATCAATTAATATGTCAAGTCACTAATGAAGAAGTCTTAAGAAGTGCCAAGTGCCAAGTATTTAGAAGCCCTTGATGAAATATGGAGGACTACATTTGATGATGTCATATTTTTGATGAATGACCACAATTGATGATGGCACTTGATGAGGTCTTGATAACATGGTTGGAGATCATTTGATGGTTGGAAGATTATTTTGGAGTTATCCTAATGATGTTGCACTATGACTGCACTAGTATATCATGACATTGTTCATGAGTCATGCTACATGGATGTTGCACTCCTACATAATGACTCTATGATCGTATGATGACATTGATAACAATGAAGAAGCCAAAGAATGAAGAAGCCACGCTGTCCCGAACATTCCTCATGCTGTCCCAAACCTTTTATGCATAAAATTTAAGCACAATCGCAAAGAAAAATGATTTTGGACACCTTGGATGCATCCTTTGAAAATGGATCCTAGACCATCTTAAAGAGGATTTTTTTCTCTTTCTAACGAGGCTTTATTTGCCCCGAAACTCTCAATAGTTTGTGAGATATTGAATTTTTAAGTTAAGGAAATTATTCCTAGCAGTGAGCCGACCTATGCTCAATCATAGAATTCGGCCTCACTTCAAATAGATGTGTCCCATCAATTATAAACGAAATCTCTATAAATAGACGTCTAAACACTTCATTTTGATCAACAATTCAGGCAAGAATTCAGAGATACAAAGTACAAGAGAAGACAAAGGGCCAAGGAGAACAAGGAGACTATTGTTTAGGACAAAAAAAGGATAATTCCGTTTGGGCATAAAATCTTGGTCGAAGTTGCCGTATTTTCCATGGTCGAAGCTGCCGTAGTTGCTGTGGTTGAAGCTGCCATAGTTGACATGGTTGAAGCTACCGTAGTTGGTTGAAGCTGCCATATTTTCCGTGGTCGAAGCTGTCGTAGTTGTTGTGGTCGAAACTGTCGTAGTTGTCGTGGTCGAAGCTGTCGTAGTTGTCGTGGTTGAAGCTACCGTAGTTGTTGTGGTTGAAGCTACCATGGTCAAAGTTGTCATAGTTGTCGTGGTCATAGTGTTGATTTATTGGGATTCGACAAATAGAGCTTGTTAAGTCTCCTCTTGAGAACAGAAGAGGGCAAAGTTGGAGAACTTTGTGAAGTAGCATATTGAAGATTTGTGGAGATTGTTGAAGACCATGATGCATTGAAGCCATTATGAGGTGACCTTGAAGAAGTTTTGTTTGGGTAACATGAAGAGCAATGGTGACACCTTCATGTGAAGAACAAGGTTGTCATTGATGATGTGATGTGGGGACTAAGTGAAGGCGTAGCTGAAGATTGATAGGGCTTCTTGAAGAAAACACTGGGAGCCATGAAGTATAACCAAACATACCTTGACAAAGTGAAGCTATAGGTTTGGAGCCCTTGGGGTTGGTGTCTCAAAATTGACAAGGTTGGTGCCTTGGAAAGTCCAAGTTGGTGCTTGGAAAATATAGGATTGATGTCCTTGGAGTTGGTGCTCCTAAACTCAAGGTTAGTGCCTTGGATAAGATAGGGTTGGAGCCCTAAAGGATCAGAGTCCTCAAGAAACCAGGTTGGAGCCCTTGAGGTTGGTGCCTCAAAATTGACAAGGTTTGAGCCTTGGAAGTCCAAGTTGGTGCTTGGCAAATACAGGTTGGAGCCTGGGAGATTGAAGATCGGTGTCTTCACCTAAGGTTGGAGCCCTACACATATTGTACTTGATTTATTGAAGAAGATTATAAAAGCATTTATTCTTGTTGTTCATTTTGTGTTCTAAATATAAGTGATCTTCAATCTCAGTATTTCCAACAATTGGTAACAGAGCCAATGCCTTCACTCAAAGCCTAACATCTTGAAGGTTGATCATTACAACACAAATGGTGAAGCCAAGGAAGAAAGTCTCCAATCCTCCTAAAGATGTGTCTCCCTCAACCACCGAAATTGAAGTCAATCAATTTATGTAGGCTCCATTGTTCAGTGAAAACTTTGATATATGGGAGGCAAGAATGAGGAATTTCTTAAAGACTCAAGGCATTGAAGTCTGGAAATCAGTGATTGTTGATAGCATGATGGATGGAGAATCCAAATAACATAGTACAAGAGCAATGAAAGCAATCTTGAATGGGCTACCTAATTCTATGAAGGCCAATTTTGAAAAGTGTTCGTCGACAGAAGGCATATGGGATAAAATTCATGATCTTCACTCAAAACGAGCATTGACAATGATCTCTAGTCAAGAAAATGATAGAAAACAAGAAGGAAATCCAAAGCCCATCGAGGAAGGTGAAGATAAGAATGATAACATCAAGGCTGAAGAAGACCTAAAAGATGAAGAGAATGAAAAATATTTTGAAGAAGATCTCCTCACTAAACTCATGGCTACCATGGAAGAGATTAACAATTTGAAAAAGGAAAATGAGGAACTTAAGAAGAAAGTGCAAGTTGGTGACCAGGACAAGACAAGGAAGGAAGTTGACCTTGTCAAGCTTCAAGTACAAGAAAGAGATGAGGAGCTCGCTAAGATTAAGGAAGAATTTCATCAAAACAAGAGAAAGCATCATGAAGAAGTCATATCTGTGACAAATCAATTGGATAAGGCAAAGAAACGGGAAGATACCTTGTTAGGCCACCTTGAACAAAGGGACAAAAGCTTGACCAAACTTGAAGCAGAGATTGGTCAATACAAGGAAGAGGTCTCCTCCCTTAGATCTCAACTAGAAGAAGCAAGGAAACAAGCACAAAGAGCTCAGAAGGTTATGGAAGATTTGACATTCATAGAAGGACAAGTTGATGAAGCAGAAAAGGAGAGAAACACCATGATATACCAACTAGAAGAAAAGGATGATGACATCACCAAGTTAAAATCAGAAATCACTTCTCTTAAGGCCCAATCATGTGAAGCAACCAAGATGATGGAAGAAATGAAGAAGTAACTAGTTATGAAAGATAAAGATTGTGAAAAGTTGAAAGGAGAAATTGTCTTTCTTAAAAAGGAAGTTGACTTGCTGAATAAGAACTTGAAAAGCTCTCAAACCCTAGATGACATCTTAAATCATCAAAGGTCTCCCCTTGATAAATCAGGTCTTGGCTATGCAAGTGAATCCTCAAGCAAGAATGATGCAAACCCTAATGCTTCAAACAACAAGGATGTGAGGAAGCCTGGAAGAAATGTTGATGCTCCCAGTTCCAGCAAAGGCAAGGAGAAGAGTCAAGACAACTATGGAAGAAACCTTCCTCGAAGAAGAAATGTAGATGGTGTCAAGTATGCAAGAAGCAATGGTTATCATCAAAGGATCCCAAGGCAAAAAGACAGCAGGAGTACATCAAGGAAGCCTTCTTCTCCTAGGTACCAAAGTATATTTCTTGGTTATTGCTATTCTTGTACAAACTTTGGGCACATGGCAAAAGATTGCAGGGCATATCACAAAAATAATTATAATGTTCCTCGTCAATATCTGAGAAGCAATTTTGCAAGAAGTCATGAATTCTTATTCACGAATGACATAGAGTGCTTCAAGTGTCATAACATTGGACATATGGCATGTAATTGTAACTTGACTTGGGCACCTACTCAAGATAGAACTATGCCAGAAAAGAAATTTACACAAGTATGGAGAAGGAAGCAAATACAATCCGAAAATCTCTTGAACTCTCTAGCCAACAACACATGTTGTTGACCTGATCTTCGACAATCTAAGCATTTGATGGGGAAACTCTGCCAAAAGGAAGACCATGCATACAGTTCGAGGGAGCTTATGATGATTAGGCATTCTTACAAAAGCCATCCATGAATGAGTCTTATGAAATCCTTGATGAGCTATATGGACAATCATTCTTTGATAGATCATTTCTCAAGAACACTCCTTGAAGAATATAATCCTTACTCATTCGATTGATTATTATTGAATATCTCTTCCACTTGATCATTAGCAAGTAATCTTTCACGAGGGGGAGTTGGTTCATCACATGAAGGAATTTAAGCACATCTATCATGGACCACATTGCCAGAAAGAAGAGCACCATGGCAGGGGGAGTAACATACCTATGAAGAACTACTATTCATAAAGAGAAGAAGCAGCTTGACAAGGAGAGTCTTTGGGCACACTGCTTGCCACTGACGTCAAAGGGGGAGAGAATGTTGAAAGGGCAAGGGTATTGCCATCAATGACAAAGGGGGAGATTGTTAATCTACGTTGTCATTGATGTCAATATGGCACTAGCCGAGATGGAAAATATTGTTGAGATGCCTGGTTCCAAATGATGATGTCATAACTCTTGTTTCATAAAAATGTCAACAATTAATATGTCAAGTCACTAATGAAGAAGTCTTAAGAAGTGCCAAGTATTTAGAAGCCCTTGATGAAATATGGAGGACTACGTTTGATGATGGCACTTGATGAGGTCTTGATAACATGGTTGGAGATCATTTGATGGTTGGAAGATTATTTTGGAGTTATCTTAATGATGATGCACTATGACTACACTATTATATCATGACATTGTTCATGCATCATGCTACATGGATGTTGCACTCCTACATAATGACTCTATGATCCTATGATGACATTGATAACAACGAAGAAGCCAAAGAATGAAGAAGCCACGCTGTCCCAAACATTCCTCATGCTGTCCCAAACTTTTTATGCATAAAATTTAAGGACAGTCATTAAGCAAAATTATTTTGGACCCCTTGGAGGCATCCTTTGAAAATGGATCCTAGACCATCTTAAAGAGGACTTTTTTCCTCTTTCTAACTAGGCTTTATTTGCCCGAAACTCCCAATAGTTTGTGAGATATTGAATTTTTAAGTTAAGGAAATTATTCCTAGCAGTGAGCCGACCTACACTCAGTCAGACAATTCGGCCTCACTTCAAATAGACGTGTCCCTTCAGTTATAAATGAAATCTCTATAAATAGATGTCCAAAAACTTCATTTTGATTAGCAATTCAGGCAAGAATTCAAAGATACAAAATACAAGAAAAGATAAAAGGCCAAGGAGAACAAGGAGACTACTGTTTAGGACGAAAAAAAGGATAATTCTATTTGTGCATAAAATCTTGGTTGAAGCTGCCGTATTTTCCATGGTCGAAGCTACCGTAGTTGTCGTGGTTGAAGCTGCCGTAGTTGCCATGGTTGAAGTTTCCATAGTTGCTGTGGTTGAAGCTACCGTAGTTGTCGTGGTTGAAGTTGCCGTATTTTTCATGGTCGAAGTTGTCGTAGTTGCCATGGTCGAAACTGTCGTAGTTGTCGTGGTCGAAGCTGTCGTAGTTGCTGTGGTTGAAGCTGCCGTAGTTGTCGTGGTTGAAGCTGTTGTGGTCGAAGCTGCCGTGTTCGAAGTAGTTGTCATGGTCAAAGTGTTGATTTATTGGGATTCGACAAATAGAGCTTGTTGAAGTCTCCTCTGGAGAACATAATAGGGCAGAGTTGGAGAACTTTGTGAAACAGCATATTGAAGATTTGTGGAGATCATTGAAGACCATGATGCATTGAAGCCATCATGAGGTGACCTTGAAGAAGTTTTGTTTGGGTAACATGAAGAGCAGTGGTGACACCTTCATGTGAAGAACAAGGTTGTCATTGATGATGTGACGTGGAGACTAAGTGAAGGCGTAGCTGAAGATTGATAGGGCTTGTTGAAGAAAACACTGGGAGCCGTGAAGTATAACCAAACATACTTTGACAAAGTGAAGCTATAGGGGAACCCTTAGGGTTGGTGCCTCAAAATTGACAAGGTTGGTGCCTTGGAAAGTCCAAGTTGGTGCTTGGCAAATATAGGATTGATGTCCTTGGAGTTGGCGTTCCTAAACTCGAGGTTGGTGCCTTGGATAAGATAGGGTTGGAGCCCTAAAGGATCAAAGAAACCAAGAAACCAGGTCGGAGCCTGAACCAGATATAGGATTGGAGCCCTTGAGGTTGGTGCCTCAAAGTTGACAAGGTTGGAGACTTGGAAGTCCAAGTCGATGCTTGGAAAATACAAGTTGGAGCCTCGAAGATCGAAGATCGATGTCTTCACCTAGGGTTGGAGCCCCACACATATTGTACTTGATTTATTGGAGAAATTAATAAAAACATTTATTCTTATTGTTCATTTTGTGTTCTAAATATAAGTGATCTAATTGGTAAATGTAACAATTGAAAAGAAATACTGATTCACCCCCCTCTCAGTATTTCTAACAAGAAGAATATATCCAATCACCATGATATGCCAATCATAGAAGCTCCAACACAAAGAAAATTATCCAAACATCAAAATTCATCCTTTCATCCCAAAAATCTCACAAGTAGATATGATCCAATCCAAGTGATGATGAGAAAATGAATCAACTCATCATCTATTTATACAATGCCTAATGAATTCGATTTAGCCAATTTTGGCCTAATGT
The DNA here is from genome assembly GCA_000404065.3 of Pinus taeda. Classification (NCBI taxonomy): domain Eukaryota; kingdom Viridiplantae; phylum Streptophyta; class Pinopsida; order Pinales; family Pinaceae; genus Pinus; species Pinus taeda. Next base: position 88,995 of record APFE030022599.1, read on the forward strand.
AGCCCCTAAAATAAAATAATTTGCATAATAACAACCCTTTGGTGACAAGCCCACCAAATTAACTCAATAATAAAGGAGTAAGCCTCTCAAGAGGGTTGAATGAAGTCCATCGGTGCCATAATATGAAATAGGACTCCCAAAACTAGTGGACAAGGGGTTGGCCCCTTGTTCTCCAAGTAATAAACATGTGGTGCTCCGAAATGGATGTGGGGGCACACAAGTGTCCTTGTGGATCTCCAAACAAATCGAAGATGCCTATAGATCATTTGCAAGGGCTACGATGATGGTATAAGTGATGCCACATCATCATATAGATCTTGGACCATCTACAAAGTGTATGGTGTAACTGTGGAGCCGGATTGGTATGGTGAACCAGGTGCATCTGCCTTGTCCAATAGGGAAACCACGAGCAATCTATGAATGACTCTAGGGAGCCATGGAATGTTGTCTGTTGTTGTGGAGTTCCAGGGCTCTCCACACACACCCTACATGTGCCAATGTAGCCTTCTCGAGGATTAGGACCTCGTATAGGGAGACCAAACCCAAGATGGAAACCATCTGCAATCTTGCATAAGACCCAATGTGTCCCCTTGCCTTCCAATATACCAAGTCATTAAAGAAATCAAGTAAAAGAGTTTATAAACCATGGAAAACAGGTGGGCACTTCATAATGGCATGCCCTTCCATAGTGGGCTTCGGCATGTGCTAATGTCTCCCAGCTCCAAGGTGGGTTAACCAAGCACCCTATTAAGTGGTTTATGCTTCTAAAGGTGCTGGTAAGTCCATGGCACATAGTTCAAATGGTGGTGGCATGTGATAAAGTGATGGAATAGAGTAGGGGATGAAGGGGAAATCTTGGGTCAAATCCCATGGTACAAGGGTAGCTAATAAAAAGGAATCCCACACTTGGGTAAATGATGTGTAGGAGGGAGCAATCGTGGTACATGAGTTACCCTGACCTTGATTTTTCCACCCTTCCTCATATGCCTTTTGCCTTTTATTATTTTTCTTTGGTTAACTGCTTGGGGCTCAACGAAATGAAAGTATGATGTGTGAAGTATAGCAGTGGATACCCCCTTTCTAGTGGGGGTAGTTCATCGCCTATTAGGGGTTGGGACAATCACAGGTTCTTGAATGATAGAGGAGGCTCATTTAGGGCCAATAGGAACCATGGTGATGGCTATGGAAGGGGGTAGAGTTCATGTATTGGCTTTTGCTCATATGCTAAATGTGTTTGTCCTGACCATCTTTTGCATTTTGTGGTACAATTTTCGATTGAATGTGGTCAATTATGATTTTTCTTTTCTTTTTAGCTGTACCAACATACGGGCATCGTTCTATGCCCAACCCAAGGTGTGGGACGAGGGGAGGAGGAGGTTGACCCTTTGTGGACCTAGTGGAGGAATCTGGACGCAAGTGGGAGGAGTGATGAATGGGATTATAATGAGTGGAAGGTGAGTGATAAGTGTGCCTTAGTCTTGTTGCCCACCATTTTGTAGGTGATATCCCTAGAAGAAAAAATTTCTTCAAAATGGTCCTCAGCCGGCAACTCCTTCTAGCCACCAACTATCTCGTTGTGCCATTTTCTCCGCCACCTAAGGCAGTCATGTGGTCCCTAACCCATCTGTCATGATCGTATGTTTGAAGGTAGGCCTCCTGAACCTAAAGGTATGCCTTGTCATTTGGTAATTGAATATTGTAGTTTGCTTATCATGGACACTTTTGAGCATGGATTAATGGGCGGGATTCGGCGAAAAGAATGGGCTAGCCCTGTGCTCTCGTCTCCTAGACCATGTTTGTATATTAACCTTGGATTCTAGTCCCGTGGGATCTCTTTTACTAACCATCTGGCTTTAGGGATGGTATTTCATGAGAAACATAAATTTTGGTTGTGTGGTCCCAGTCCCTCATCCACATCATTGGTTGCTAGATTCTCTCTCATTAACCTAGGTTGGGTCCACTTGGTCGCGTGTGGTCTCATACTTTGTGGAACGACAATTATTCAAGAACCATTCGGGAAGTCAAGTTCAATAAGAATGTTAGGATTGCGAAACTGCTTTACAAGGCATATGCCTCTAACCTAATGCTCAAATCCTCACCCCCCCTATCCTAGAAATCTTATTACCTTGCTTGAAGAGCAAGTAAGCTCTATTCTTAACCCCCTTCTAGGAAAAGGATCATTAGGGTCATTCATATCCATTTGTTGACTCTTCCTTCACAATATTAGAATGATTCTAATATTAGTTTAATGCTCATTCTTCTAAATTGTTGCTATTTTCTTTTCTTTAGCGGTTTCTTAGATGAAACTGAATCCCACATAGAAACTTGATGTTTCTATCTTTGTAAAATATCTCTATATTATTATTGAGTATTCAGCTCAATCAATTCATTGAATTCATTTGGAAATCCATATGCGTGTTTCGCACTGTTTTATGGTATCAGAGCAGGTTTTTGAGTTATTTCTGTTATTCATTTCTAAGATCGAGTCCTCTGTAAGCCAGGTAGCCTTCACTGAGTCTCAGCTTCGGCTTTGCTCACCGTGATAAACGCTTATAGTCGTCCATCTCGATACAGAAGTGAATAGTTCAAAATAATTCTTCAGTTATTGCTCTCGGTTTTAGATTCAGTCTTTGTCAAATTTTTGGAGATCCGGAACTCGGTTTTAGATTCAGTCTTTGTCAAAATATTGGAGATCCGGAAGCTCTCGGATTTTTTTTTGGCTCATACATAGTCACGCAATTCCTTTGTGGGCTCATATACAGTCAACAAATATCGGGTCCGTGGTAAAAAAAAATTACGCACGCAAAATACCCTTTCGTGGCTTCCGCTTTGCAGCTTTCTTCTCTGCCACTTGCTTCTGTTCAACCTTGGCCTTTGTACCCTTCATCTTCACAATATATGAACAAAATCTGAGAAGACAGTAGCCGAGGCGTGTAACACTGGTATTGAAAGTTTTGCTCGCTGCCTCCACCCGAGTGAAAGAATAAGGTTATCAGCACAATCATCAGCACGATCATCAGCATCGCACGATCATAAGGTTATCAAATTTTTTTTTTTACGCACACAAAACCCCGGTCGTGGCATCTGTGGCATGTTCTCGGCACAATCATCAGCCAAATTTTCGACGCTTCGTGGCATCTGTGGCACGGTATCAATAAATATTTTTTTTTCGACGCACTTAAAGCACGCCCGGGACCCGAACCATAAATCGATTCTGTATTGGCGTCAGAACACGTGCTCGGTCTTAGTCAAAAATTTGTGCTCGGTCTCGGTGTGCTCGGTCCACCGTCCACGGACTGTATAAAACCGTTCTGCACCGCCACCAGATCCTCCGGGTTACATATACAAGGGTGCCTACCTGGCAGAGACCAAACGCAGCGCAGACGTGTTGACGTGGAACAGGGAAACCCGACTCAAGCTCGGTCTCCACGTGACTATATACAGTCAAACCGTGTGCTCCGTCAAAGTCAATCAGTGTGCCCGGGTAATTCTTGATTTTCTCTCTCCTCATAACACTGTTATATATATGTGTGCTACAGCAGAACAGTGTTTTATATATATAATTATATATATATCAGT